>JACCIC010000208.1:757500-987237 GCA_018907035.1 Sycobia sp. Sy_11
GATGGCTTCTTCTCTGACTTAAGTGAGGTTGACGCTCCGGTTTTCCCTGTACACGGCGACCTCGGGCGTGACTCGCGACTGCTTCTCTTCGTCATAAGCACTGCGACACCTAGTTCCTCTAAATCAGGGGAGGTGGTTCTAAAGCCCGCCTCTTGCAAAATATCTCGCATGAGAGCTTTGAAATCGGGCGGCTTCACGTCCACGGCCGCGATCTTTCGCTTCGGGCGCGTGCGAGACGTGCCTGCCACATGAAAAGCCACTTCGGGCATTATGCAGTCCTCGGATGTCGGAGGTGGCTTATAGTTGCCCTCCGCGTCGAGGACGCATTTGGCCTCTCCAGCGAGCTGGATTAGCCGTTTTACGCTCGTAATCTTCGCTCACGGAACTAATTTCTGTATCTCCGGGAGTAGATTACGGTAGATGAGAGCGAACTGTTTGTCGTTCGACCGTGGTTCTTCGAACCGATTTAGGATCGTCAACAAACAGAACACGTAGTCACGTGTTGGCTCGCGTTTGGCCTGTGTACGCTGCTGTGCTTCGCTAATCAGCTCAGCTTGAAAGCGTCGATCGATGCCGTAACAGCTCGGGGCTGCGTGGCAGAACTCTTGCCACGTGGTCCAGTCTTTCCGGGATAGATGGTACCAGAATTCCTATACGATTTTTCCCTTAGCACCATTGAATCGGATTTTCCATTGGCGCACAGTTTTACCAATGTCCGTGCGCTGGGCCACGGTGCTTGATAGCGTTCATCGCATAATATTAACGAGCGAGTTAATCACATCTTGATCCATGTGATACTCTTCTTCCAAGCCCTTGGTACCGAGGGTGGCAAGGAGCCGGGAACGTAGGCTCGCCGGTCGACCCTGAAAATCTATTGTTGTTGGAGTTTTCGTCACTTTCCAAATATTGAAGATTGTACGTGTCTTGGAATGCGACTCGTTCGCGTCGCGGCATTTTCTGTTGTTGAATGGTAGCCAATGTAGCATGCATTTCATTTTGTCTCTGCTGCAGATCTTGGATAGTGATGTTCTATTATCGCATTCAAGTTTGTAGCATATTCTGTAGACTATGTAATAGAGGGCTAATTGCTAGATTGTCTTTGGGGTCAGCAGATTGAGGCTCGACTGCTGCATCTGACGCATGAGATGCGACTTGCGCCTGACGTCTAATTTGATTTATGACACATGAGTCAGGGGGCGTAGCTACGCTCGTTATGGCTGCCTGAATCGGCGATTCATTGGCTGTGCTAAATGCGAGTGGTTCGTGCCTGTTAACTCTGCCAAATTCAAATCGATCAGGTTTTGCATTTGCTGATCGGCAGCTGTTGTGCTACGTCTTTGGCCTGTGCTCGGATCAACTTCCCGAGCTTGCTGTGTGTCAGCTGATTCATCAGCTTGTTCGGCGAATGTCGCTTACATTTTATTTAAAATATATGTTTTAGTTTCGTCACGCATTGTCGAGGTTACAATAATATTTAATACATTTTTATCTCTTCGCGAGCGTGTTTTTACGGTATCGTCCCCACTCTCGCATTCTACAAAGTCTCCCGGGCAATAATTTCCTGCCAGTTTGCGATATAGCCTGGCAGCCCTTTGAGATGGGGAACCATCATTTTTTTAATTCTAATTCTGTTGTAATGATGTCTGTCTCCTCCTCGCATAGGCTTTGGAGCCAGTCATTAAAATCGTTTCGTGGGTTCGCCATTATTTCTTTATTTAATTGACGGGAAACTGAAGAGAGATCAACGAACAAAAAAAACAAAGTTCGAAAAAGAAAACAGAACAGCAAAAAATTTTTGTTCTTTATTTATGAATTAAAAACAAAAAGCGTGAAATTTGAAATAAATTAATTATAATTGTTAAATAAATTGTGAAATTAATGAATTAACTAGATGAACAACAAATTTCTCGGTAATACTCCAGCAATTCGAAAATAGCAAAAAAATAGAAATTAATTTAACAAACAATTAACCATTTCAAAAAAAAATTTTGAGAGAATTTATTAATTAGTTAATTAATTAATAAATATTAAATTAGTTAATGAATTAAATAATGCTCGTAACTAACTCGTTGAGCGATGACGGTTGAACGTTGAACGTTCACGTTGAACGACGTTATTTGACGGTTGTTACGACGAGATAGAACACCCAACAAAAATTTTCGTATGTTTTGTCGTGATAGAAGAAACGAGACAAGACAAAAAAGAAAGAAAAGAAAAAACTAAAGAAATTCTTATTTAATTGTTATTTGTTTAAATTATTAATTTTATTTTAATTATTTATTAACGAACTAAATACAATCAATTGTTTCTGTACCCGATTGAATTGATTGTTAATTAACAAAATTTTAATAATTATTGTTCGATAGTATTTAATTAATTATTATTCAATTTAATAATTAACATCTTATTTAATTATCTCTCAATTGTTACCTTCAATTGCATCTGTTACTAATAATTTATAAAATATTTAGATTTTACTTATTAGTTTATTTACTGATTGTTAATTTATTTAATATTCGCTGTTTTCATTGACCAGAAAAAATAAAGAACAAAACACATTTGTTTGGCAAATAATGAACGCCGATAGTGTCAAGAGACAGTGGATAGCGAGGGCGAAAGGGCAAAAATTATAGGCGACTAACGTAAAAAAATAAATAAAAAGAAATTTTATTTTCACATCGAAAGTACAAAAAAACTGTAAATAGTTTTTTTCTCTTGTGAACTTGTATTTTGAAAGAATTTTCTTTTTCAACATTTTCAACAAATTTAAAAAATTTTCAAAATTTTCACTTTTGAGTCCTCAGTTTTTAAAAAAAAAAGATTTCACACAAAAGAAAATTATTTTGAAATTATAATAAAATTTTACCTTTTGTATTTTTCGAGAAATACAAAAATACAAAAATACAAAAAAACCGAATACTAAAAAGAGAAAATGTATATAAAAAGAATATAAATAAATTTTGGGTTTATTATTTTTAAATAAAAGAAAAAGTTTTGCGTCAGTCGTAAGTACGGTGGTAAGTACATCCGTGCGTATTTCTAGCGTAGAGTCGCGGTAGTCTGTGTATGTGTATACACAGGTGATCGACTTCACAACTTTTATATTTGTCGTGATATGTTCTTTGTCTGAAATATTTATTGTATTCCTCGAGAATAAATATTATCAGTATTCGTATGTATATTACTAAATTATACCTGTATAAGGATATATTTACGATGACGGAGTACATAAAGAAATAAAAGGGCACACTTTATAATATTCTATATATATCTTATATTTTATATATTCATGTTATCCTAGTAGTGCATGTTGGTATTACATTAATAGGTTTGTGTATTATTTGTATGTATTTATATTGTAACATCGAATTTCGATTTAAGTTTTAAATCCATATTACAGTATTGTTAGTATTTATTAATTTCACTTATTAGATTATAATAAATTAATTAGTAAATTTTACTTAAAGATAATATCAAACCGTCACCGGGGAACGTCACCAACAAAAGCTAATGCAATTGAGCTGAACATTGAAGATTAAACGTTCATAATATGCCAAACGGCACGATTTTTTCAGCATGACAACGCTCGGCCACATGTTTCAAAAATCGTAAAGGAAACGTTAGAAGCACTGAACTGGAACGTCGTACCCCACCCACCGTATTCACCAGTCATTGCTCCGTCAGACTATCACCTATTCTAGTCGATGACTCATGGTTTTGCTGAGGAGCACTTCACTTTTCACGAACAATTGAAGAAATGGGTCGATTCGTGGATCGCTTCAAAAGATGAACAATTTCTTAGATAGGGTATCCACTTGCAGCCCGAAAGATGGTCAAAAGTAGTACAAAGTGATCGGCAATATTTTGAATGGCATTATTTGTGTCTTTGTTTTACAATAAATTCTGATTTCTTAATAAAAAAACAGCGGAAAGTTATTTGTACACAATACAATGTATATTTAGTTATTTGTACAAAATACAATGTATAAAAAATTAGAACTAATATCACTCGATAGAAAACAGTTAGAAAGATAGTAGTATTTCTTACATCAGAACACGAAATAAAGTAGGTTTGTACAACATAAAAGATTGTGATAACTATTTAGTGAAGTAAACAGTAAACATCACACACACACACACACACACACACACACATAACAGAATGTATATCTGTATGTATGTATCTTTTTTGTAGACGCCAGAATTACTGTTTATTTATTAGTTTACAAAATTAAGTTGGCTCCTTGTAAATAATGTCTTTGCTTGATTATCCGGAATTTGAAGTAGATGCAGCTTTCTGATAACTATTGATTTAATAATATTTTTCATGGTTCTGAATAGATTTTCTACAAACCATACATGGTTCTGTGTATATGAAATTCAGCATTCATTTTAATAATTCGTTGTTTTCAGCTGTAATTGCGTTATATAATAATATAATATTGTGTATAGAGATCTACGTAAATGTATCCGGTGATCACTCGGATATGCATTTATATATATATATATATATATATATATATATATATATATATATATGTATATATAATTATTTTATATTCTAGTAGGTTTAAAGCGTTGGTTTTACGATGGCATCACCAGTGGGTCACGACAGAAACGTCAGACCTCACATGTTGTATATCTAGGATATACATCTGTCAACAATTTTGCAGCATTGTATTGGAGCATTTCTTTTGGTATTGTTTATTTTATCGCATAAAATCATGGCAACTTGCCAGCCAAATAAGCGTGATTTCCAGGAAGCTCTGCTTCTATTGTTAATATGATGAAAATTGCAGCTAAGACCTATCGTTTGGTTTAGATTTATAGATGGAATACATTCGTGAATTTAATATAAATGGTTCAAATGAACGTTCCGCGGGTTACTCAAACGGTTTGAAAGAGGTGATTCTGAAGCCGACAAAAAGGATCGCTTCGGAAAGTTGAAAAACTGTGAAGATAGGTTTCCCTGCGCCTGAACGCTTTGCGATTAATTCCAAATGTTGGATTAATTCCAAACTGGGTGCCGTGCGAAATGAAGCCGAGAGTTGTCGGAAGAAATGTCCGGAATGTTGCTGCACCGGTATAAAAATAATTCATTTTTGGGTTCTAATGTCACTTGATGAAAAGTTAAATTATTCTCTTAATCCTAAACACAGATAAACGTATAGAAAGCCAAGAGACCCCGCTCGATCGATGCCACAACAAAATATCCGCGTATACAAGGTCATGCTCTGCATATCTTGCGATCAAGAGGGTGTCGTATACTATGAACTGCTTCCGTGTGGTTAAATCATCAAAGAAACATTTTATCAAACCCTACTTATTCGTTTAAAACGAACATTAAGAGAAAAACGGCCAGAATATGAAATCAAACGTCAGTTTTCATCACGATAACGCTCGGTCACATGTTGCGGCTTCGGTTAAAAACTATTTTGAGGATATTCGATGGGAAATTCTACATTATAGCTTACAGACCATCTGACTATGATTTGTTTCGATCAATGTGGAACGCTCGTATGGGAATACGCTTCAGTTCAATAGAGGGAATCAAAAATTGGATTTTTTGCGAAAACCAAGAAATATTTTGGTTTAGTATTCATACATTGACAGAAAGATAGGATAAAGTTATAACTTCCGATGCACGATACTTTGTAATCATGTATATGTAATCATGCATTCCGAATAGAACTTCACATTTTGGAAAAGAAAAGGCTAGAAACTTACTTGTATACCCAAATGTTGTAACCTAATATATCGATAAATAAATAAATAAATAAATAAATAAATAAATAAATAAATAAATAAATAAATAAATATATATATATATATATATATATATATATAGATAAACGTAAAAATTGAGAAAAATTCTAGAGAGATAGAATACGTATATATTTTGTATCGCTTGATTATAAATATTATAGAAATTGATAACAAAAAAGGTTTTAGTACAAATTGTGTTCGCGCCGCTTATATTATAATAGTAAGTTTCAAGTCTTATATGCCTGGGAACTGGCATTTAGTTTTGCCTTACTGAATCAGACAACGAAACGTCAATATAACTTCCAATACTAGGATAAGGGTTGGCCTTTTATGCCTTAGTTTTCTACCCGCAATCAAGTTTGGACATTGAGAACTATAAGTAAATCATGCTTCCGTGCTGGAGACAGAGATTTTTCAGAGTTCTACTAGACTGCTGCTAAATACGCTTATTTTACTTCCTTGTGAGAATATCGAACTATAGACTTGGAGAAGTCGACTTAGCTTACCGATATTGCTCTTGGAAGGTGTTGAAATCCTACTTGACTTATACACTTCCAAACAACGAAGTGGCACAGCCAAATTCAATAAAAAATTATAGATCAGATCAAAATATAACATTTATTTTTCATGAAATTTTTCTCTAAAAGAAAAAAATAAAACCGAATACAACAAATCGATTGAAAAAGAAATTCCAAAAAAAAATTTGGTGAAAAAAAATTTATGAAATAAACAAAAATTTGATAAAAATCAAACTATTTTAAAAAACATAAGAAATAATCTAGAAAAAATTATCAGGTATGTGAATAAGTCTTTCCCGTTTTTTTTTCAAATTTTGAGCCTTTATTGTGAAAAAATGGTTACAAATGAATTATTGAAAGTATTGGCCATCGCTAGCTACAACTTTTTCCCATCTTTCTGGCAACATACGAATCCCGTTGCGAAAAAATTTGTGGTTTGGCCTCTATCCAGTCATCCACCCATTTTTTGGCTTCTTCGTAGGAATGGAAGTGCTGGTCAGCCAGGCCATGCGTCATCGATCTGAAGAGATGGTAATCAGACGGAGCAACGTCTGGACTATACGGCGGGTGGGGTAGGACTTCCCATTTGAGCGTTTCTAAGTATGTTTTCACCGGCGGTGCAACATGTGGGCGAGCATTGTCATGTTGCAAAATAACTTTGTCGTGCCTGTCGGAGTATTGTGGCCGTTTTTCTCGCAGTGCGCGGCTCAAACGCATCAATTGTCGTCGATAGACCTCGCCTGTGATCCTTTCATTCGGTTTCAGAAGCTCATAGTAAACCACACCTAGCTGGTCCCACCATATACAGAGCATGAGCTTGGCGCCATGAATATTTGGCTTGGCCGTCGATGATGATGCATGGCCGGGTAGTCCCCATGATTTTCTTCGCTTCGGATTATCGTAACGTATCCACTTTTCATCGCCAGTCACGATACGATGCAGAAAACCCTTTCTTTTATGTCGCTGAAGCAGCTGTTCGCAAGTGAAAAAACGCCGTTCGACGTCTCTCAGCTTCAGTTCGTACGGCACCCAATTTCCTTGCTTTTGGATCATTCCCATGGCTTTCAAACGCTTGGAAATGGTTGTTCGGTCAACTCCCAATGCTTCAGCAAGTTCTTCTTGCGTTTGACAAGAATCTTCATCAAGCAAAGTCGCCAATTCTCGATGTTCAAAGATTTGCGGCCGCCCGGAACGCTCCTTGTCTTCCACGTCGAAATCACCGCTTTTGAAGCGTCGAAACCATCCGCGAACACTTGAATCATCGACACAACCTTCTCCATAAGCCTCCTGAAGCAATCGATGGGTCTCGGCAGCAGATTTCTTCAAATTGAACCAATAAAGTGAAACTTCCCGCAAATGACGTCGACTCGGCTCAAATTTCGACATTTTCACGATATCAAAAATTTATGATGCGAAAAAATTTTAACTAATGCGTTAGTATGGAATTGTTGACATATGAATAAGCTTTGATTATGACATATGTAACCATTGAATACTCGCACATTATTGGTGGCGCCATCTCTTACAAAAAACGGGAAAGACTTATTCACACTACTAATAGTTAAAAAAATAGGTTGAATTAAAAGTAGTTTAAATAAAGGTAAAAAGAAAAGTACGAAATATCGATAGACTACTATTGTGGCGCTAAAACGGGGGAAATAATTTTTCGAAAAATAATAAACCATTGATATTATCAAACTCAAATCGCCTCAGCGTCAATATCCAACACATCTCACCTAGAATCAATTAGATTTTTGACACATATCCCAATTTAACTGTATCATTGAATTGTTTTTCACGCATTGTTTACTTTTTCATTTATACAGTTGATTAAAAAGTGCTTAGTTGGATAATATGGTCGAAAATGCCCCTACAGCATTTGCTATAAGATTGTACCCTCATGTAAAATGTAATAAAAAACTCCTTCTGTCAGATTTCTGCATCGAAAGTGGCCCGACGATACTCCCAGATCCAAAAAGATCTCCGAACGTTGTTTGTAAATATCGCATCATCTAAAATAGTTAATGGAACCAGCTTTACATAAAAAGTTTTATTTTTAAAAGATCTATCAACTAAACAATTTGATATAAGAAGTTATATCAAATTTGATTATAAAAGTTTTATTCTATTAATTAACGCCGTTTATTACTATTATTTTAACTAATAATAGTACATTAGTAGATTTTTAATTAGTAAACTAAAAATATTTATATATGTAGTGGTCGTCCGCTGGTGACAGGAGACGGCGGCTGCAAGCTCTGGACGTACGGCAGCACGATCTCGGCAGACGTGGGAGACGGTGTTCTCACTTGTCGGTAGCCCCGTGATGGGTCGATCACTCCGCACAGGCAGGGGCCGAGTGGCAGGCTCGTTAGCTCGAGCCCTCCAAACGTTCGCGGGACAAACTGCGAATCTCGGCACGAAGGGCGGCAACGAGTGAAAATACCACGGAATACCCGAAGGAAAAACGCACAAGGTGAGGTGACAATAGCACTCTAAGCAGAATATCTTTTTTTTTTGTTCAAGAAAAGGCTCACTCGCGCGTGACACGGCAGTGCTATCTCTATTCAAGAAACTTCGCGGGCGATGATCTCTCTCCACTCCCGGCTCTCTCGCTTTCTCTCACTTACCTCTTCGCCAGTGAATCGGTGGATCGGCCTGTAACAGACAACATGCTAACTATTTACATATGAACAACAGATAGTCTATACACATATTTACACAGGCTACGATGGGAGAGAGAGAGAGAGCATAGGGACGTGGAATAGCACGTGTAATCGGGGCTTGCGATCCCCGTTACACCCCCCCGCCATCATCAGACGCTGGTAGCCGGAGTGTGGCAGCTCAACACAACATGTCTCTCTCATATTGACCATTGTGTCAGAATAGGACTTACTACACAATACATAATTGGAGAATGTCCTAATAACGACAGGGCGGAAAATAAAGCCGCAGGTGCGTTATGCATCTAGATGGTTTGTTGACGGGTCCGGGCTTGGGCCCGAGTGCAGCGGGAGGGATTGGTCCCGCAGTAGTGCTGAGCACTGGCTTTTCCTGGGGCGACTTGCTTTGCGAGTTTCTCGAGAACTCGACGTTGACTATCGTCAATATCAGCTAAGCCTATAAACGCAAGCGAATACGCCAAGGTAACCGAGTCGGTGCAATGTTGTAGCAGAACAAAATCTGCAGCAGCCTCGATCGACATGGTATTATCGCGCGGGTGGATGACCGCATTGAAAGCGCGGTAGAAGTCTGCACCAAGCAGACAGTCGTTTTCCAAGTCTGGAATTGCGATGACGTCTAACTCCATTTCGACATCTGCAATGGCAAACAGAATGGCCACCTGGCCTATTATCGGCTCAATTTTTCCCGTGACGAGTCGAGCGCCAGATCCGGGAAAGGGTCGAACTAGACGACCGACGGCAGATGCAATCTACATGCCGATTGTTCCGAGACCTGTACAAGCAAACTCTACATGTACCCACCATCGTAAATATCGATCGAGGTCGACATTTGTGGTCAAGTCAGCCGAGTCACGTTCGTGATGCTCATCCTTTATAAACAGGAGGGGGCAATCATCATTACCCTGTGTCCTCTCAGCTGCCTGCTGATCTTCAGAGGTCTCACGAAACGTAGACACCGTCCATGAGCGGCGTCAATCTGCGACATTGCGCGATCCTCTGCAGGAATTCCTTAACGCTTTTTCCCTTGGCACCATTAAACCGGATTTTCCATTGGCGCACGGTTTTACCAATGTTTGTGAGCTGGGCCAAGGTACTTGATAGCATAGATCGCGTTATATTAACGAGCGAGCTGATCACATGTCGATCCATGTGATGCCCTCCTTCCAGGCCGTTGGTACCGAGGGTGGCAAGAAGCCGAGAATGTAGGGCCGCCGGTCGAACTTGGAACTCTATTACGATTAGAGTGTTAGTCATTTGACTGAGACTCGAAATGAGATACGACTTGTGCCTAATGTATAATGTCATTCGTAACACACAGGGCGGAAGACGCAGCTTCGCTCGTTATGGCCGCCTAAATCGGCGAGTCATTGGCTGTGCGACATGCAAGCAGTTCATGCCTGTTGATTTCTATCTATCAGGTTTTGTATTTGCTGATTGGAGGCTGTTGTGCTACGTCTTTGACCTGTGCTCTGATTAACTTCCCAAGCCTGCTGTGTATCAGCCGATTTATCAGCTTGCTCGGCGTATGTTGCTTCCATGTTATTTAGGATATACGTTTACGTTGCATCACGCATTGTCAAGGTTGCAATTATTTTTAATAAATTTTTATCTCTACGCGCGCGTATTTTTGCGACATTGCATTCCCCAAAGTCTCCCGGGCTATAGTTTCCTACCAGTCTGCGGTATAGCCTGGCAGCCCTTTGAAACAAGGAACCATCATTTTTTAATTCAAACTCCGCTGTTATAATGTCTGTCTCCTTCTCGCATAGGCTTTGCAGCCAGTCATCAAAGCCGTGTGGAGGGTTTGCCATCATTTATCTGTTTAATTGACCGGAAATGAAACAGAAAAGAAAGAAAAAATAAATTTTGTTATTTATTTATAAATTAAAAAAAAGACGAAAAATTTGAAATCAATTAATTATGATTAATTAAGGTAATACTCCAGCAATTGGAAAAACAGAAAATACAACTAAAATTAATTAAAAAAACAATTAACCACTTCAAAAAAAATTTTAAGAAGAGAGAATTTATTAATTAGTTAATTAATTAATGGGCATTAAATTAGATAATGAATTAAATAATGCCAGTAACTAACCCGTTGAGCGATGCTCATTTAACGGTTGTTACAAGATAGAACACCCAACAAAAAATTTCGTATGTTTTGTCATGAAAGAAGAAAAGAGATAAAAGAAGGAAAAAACATATTTTAATTGTTATTTAATTGTTATTCAATTAAATTGTTATTGTACTTAAATTGACTATTATTGAATAAAATTTAATTAATTGTTATTTAACAAAATTTTATTAATTACTGTGTGACAACATTTAATTAATTATTATTTAATTTAATAATTAACATGTTATTTAATTATCTCTGAATTGTTACCTTCAATGGCATCTGTTAGTAATAATTTATAAAATATATAGATTTTACTCTTTACTGATTATTAAATTATTTAATATTCATTGTTTTCATTGAGCAAAAAGAGAGAAGAAAAAAAAATAAAGAATAAAACACATTTATTTGGCAAATTATGAAAGTCTGTAGTATCAAGAGACAGTGGATAGCGAGAGTGACAGCGCAAAAATTATAGGTGACTAACGCAAAAAAAATATATATATATATATATAAGAAAAAAAAATGTTTATTCTCACCACAAAAGTAAAAAAAAATAGTTTATTTTTAGTCACTTTGTAATTTTAAAAGAATTTTAATGTACAAAGTTTCCAAAAATTTTCAAAAATCTCCGATTTTCCAAAAAAAAAATTCCACACAAAAGAAAATTATTTTGAAAATATAACAAAATTTTAGTTTTTCTATTTTTCAAAAAATACCAAAATACAAAAATATACATAAAGACAAAAATACAACAAAAACGAAAACCAAAAAGTGAAAACGCATAAAACAAAAACAATCTTTGATCTTATTATTTTATAGAAAAAAACAATTTACGTCAGTCGTAAGTACACCCGTATCTATAGCGTAGAGTCGCAGTGGTCTGTATGTTTGTGTATACACAGGGCAACGACTTCACAATTTTTATATTTGTCGTATCGCGACTATATAATTTGACTTATCGTGGTATGCTTTCTATGTGTAAAATTAATTTTATTTATATCAAATAAAATATTATCATTATTCATATTTATTATAAAATATTATCACACATATATTTTTGGTAAAATATATATTTCCGATTCCTATGTATATTCATAAATTAGTATAAGCATACATTTATACGATTATGTATACGATAAGCATACATATATGATTACGTATACGATAAGCATACATATACGATTACGAACTGTAAAACGAGATTATCGAAAATATTTCCCAATATTGCATATATATATTGTATATCATAATATCGAATGTAAATCTACGTGCTAGATTTGTATTATAATTGTTAAGACATATATTCGAAATCTATACTTGTATTATTACTTATATTAATTATATTTTAGTATTTGATATTAATATTATCATTACACATCGCATTATAAATCAAATTATTAATTCATTCTAGATTAACTTATATGAAATTAATATAATTAAATTAAATTAAATTTATAATTAAATTAAATTAGTATATAAAACATTATATAAATTAATGTCTGTATGTGATAAGTGTTTAAATCAATATCAGTATTGCTTGAAAAGCCGCACAAATCTTATATTCTCGCATTCCTCTGTATATGAAGTTTCTGCCGCTTTTCAGCATTATTCGACTAACTGGCAGAGGTCTTGATCGCGAGTGTTTACGTTACCGACTCGGAGACGTAAACACTCTCGGTGTGCAGTACATTTGTACTTTTCAATATAGCTATCATTTTAGATTATATCCTAAAAGTAATTTTTAGCTATACGCATAACTTGCGAATTTCGCCGGGGTACTAGCTATTTAAAAAAAAAATAGGCATACAATACATTATATGTATATCTATTTTTTTTATAAACTTTATACACTATGATAGTTTGTGCGATCCCGAGATCGCGTTGGGCGCCATGAAACAATGCGCGTGTCCACCTCGAACACGAGGACGGCGTGCATGGCCATTGCAGAAAATGTGCCCGGTTGGGCTTAGCCCCGAATGAAAAAAGAAACGACTAAAATAAAAATAGCTCTTTAATGTCGAGATTCGTTGAGCGCTGACAGATCCGCGAAGTCGCAAGGCGCGGTGCGTAGGTCGAATGCCGTCGATGCGACGGTGCGCGCGGAGTCAGGGAAGAGAGTTCAAATTAAAAGTTTGAGTTTAAGTTTAAAAATTAAATTTAAGTTTAAAACAAAGACAGTAAATCTCAAAAAGTAACTATAAATAAATTTGATAATACTATAAATATAAATAGTGAATTTAAAACAATCCTATTAAATAATAGTGACAATATTGCCAATCTAGACAATGAATCTAAAAACAAATGTATATAATTGTAAAAATATAATAGTTAAAAATAGTCAATTGAAAACAGTATCAATAAATAATAATAAAAATACTGCTAATACAGATAACGAATCTGGAACAACAACTAGAAATAATTTATCATAGTAATAAAAAAAATACTAAACTTATTACAAATAAAAACAAAAAATCCTGAAAAGTGAGTTCATATAATATTAAAAATATTATAATTAAGAATAATCGATTTAAAACATTAGCAATCAATAATAGAAACAGTGTAGTAAATAAAAATAATGAAATTGGAAAAGAAGCTACGAATAATTTGGGAGATATAAGCAAGTCAATATATAAGCAAACATAATGAGAATATTACAAATGTATCTGATTGTACACATGTACACTGTGAATAATTCTGACAATATTATGAACAGAAAGAATAAAACAATAGAAATATCAAAATATAATAATGCTAATGCTAAGGAAAAAGATAAAGGAGTTTTAGTTCCTACTTCATTATTTCTGACGTAACTCCGTGTAGCTGCTCAATCAGCAGTATTTGAATGTTTAACAATTGCAATGGCATATAAAATGTTTCAAGAGTTTATAATAAGAAACCTAAAACCATTAAAGTAAAAAATCGCAAAGTTTCATTTATGAACTACGAATTCTTAAATGATCATTAAATTAATTAACTTTATACATTTAGACATTTGTAGAATTTTGTTCAAATGAATTTTTTTGATGTGACAAACAATGACTTAATTTGACAATACGGATGCAAAGAAACCGATGCTTGATAGTTATATAATATAACAGATCATTAAAAATTTAATATTTGTAACGTTCCCGTCCCCCTTGGGATAGCCTATGCGGTATCTTCCCAGGGTAATTTGAGAGGGGAGGAAGTTTTTCGGAATCGGACGGCGGTTTCAGGAAAATAATTTTACTAGAACACAGTATATTTTTTATAACAGTAAAAAATATTAATTTATTGCAAA
Organism: Sycobia sp. Sy_11; assembly: GCA_018907035.1. Taxonomy (NCBI): domain Eukaryota; kingdom Metazoa; phylum Arthropoda; class Insecta; order Hymenoptera; family Epichrysomallidae; genus Sycobia; species Sycobia sp. Sy_11. Next base: position 771,868 of record JACCIC010000208.1, read on the forward strand.
TGAAATCACTCCTCTATTTACAGAATTCTGTAACAAATAAATAAACACAAAAGAATTAATACGAAAGTAAAAACTAGATCTATATATATTTCTTAACCTAATTTCGCGTTATTTTTCCGCGATGTCTCTAATATCCGGCGCTATTTACCGCACGGATACCCGGTGTTATTTTCCACGCGGGGAACTAACGAAACGAGACAGGTTGATTTTAAATGGGATAAAAACAAGGTAAAATTAACTCCGCTGGTCTTTTGAGGAGCGCCTGGCAACCAAGATCAAGAGCTAAGGGGAGGGTTTCTAGTCGGGATAAGTAAACTGCTGATCTTTTGAGGAGCGCCTCGCAACCAGGATCACGTTTACTTAAGGATACGTAAAATTATTAGCCGTCTGTCTTTTGAGGAGCGCCTCGCAACAGAGATCAAGCTAATAACTTCGGAAAAATAAGTAAATGTAAGGATAAGTAAACTGCTGGTCTTTTGAGGAGCGCCTCGCAACCAGAATCACCTTTACTTTAGGAGAGGTAAAATTATTAACCGTCTGTCTTTTGAGGAGCGCCTCGTAACAGAGATCAAGTTAATAATTTCGGAGAGGATTTTAAAGTAAGGACTATTTTGAGCTCTCGAAAAGTTCTAGTTCCGGGAGGAGTTCGTGGGAAATAATTTCGGGGCACTTGGTTCACCGGGCGAACTGTCGATTTTGCCTTTTGCAGGCCCTTTTATAACAAAATAATCGGATCATTCCGTCGCCTCTTGTTAAATTTCGGACGAGGCGCCGAATTATAATAATTATATTGATAATAATAATAATTACAATAATAATAATAACAATCAATAATAATTATAATAATTATTGTTTTACATTTTGTTATTAATTGCAGTCGCTGTGCTGCGCACAGTAATAGTATGCATGTATACAAGTTTATACATATATATACATATATTTCTATATTGTGCATACATTAAGTCATTTGAATTAATTAATTTAATGAAATACAGCGGGTGCATTCGTTTTCGGACACCCGTTGTATATACTTGAATTCGCGCGTTCGCTACATTCGTTGCGGCTCAGGCTGTTCAGTGAGAGCGTACAGTAGTGTGCGTGCGGCACGTATTAGAGGGGATAGCGGCCGCCGGTCTAATACATTGAACGCGCTCTCTCTCTTGCCGCGCGCAGTGTGTCCCCTCTACGGCATACTCTGTACTTAACTTAGTAGTAGAGAGAGAGACTAGATATCGCGTTCTCTCTCTACTTGTTCGAGTTTCGGCAGTTGCGACGACTACCTTATCCAGTAGTCGTCGCGACCTTTGCCCGATTTTCGGTATTTATTTCGCGATATTTAATATATTAGTTTTAATGTAGCTTAAGTATAAACTATTTAATGTATTATTAAGGTGTTATATATATCTAATTTCGTAGATTTTTATACAGGACATCCACGAAAATAAATATAGTCATCGTTTGAAGTAATAACTTTTATTCCTTTTATGTGTGCGCGGTATATTCGTGTAGTGAATTTTCTCTTTTGTTCGAACGAATTTGCGCGTCCATGTTTTTGGTCGTCGCATATTTAGTAATTTATTTTATGGAAAGGATAAGATGCAGGCCATATTAGAAAAATAAAGAGATATGTAAATACGTAAAAAAAAGAAAAATATTTACTGCAATAGACCAGTTCGAAGACGACAGGAAGGTTATCAAGAAGTATTTGTGACTGGATGCTATTTTTTTATACTTTTCATAAGCACGTTCAAGAGGCACGGCTATAAATTCATTTATGAAATTACATTAGTGTACATTATATTTAAATGTACTTATCAGTGGCATAGCTAGGGGTATGAAATGATGAATTAGTTATACTTATTTTTGTAAACATATATCTATTTTTTATTCTTTGGGATAAATTTAATTTGTGTTATGTTTCATTGGTAATCATATACGCATTTGCAAAAGCTTGGTTAATCAATAAGAAAAATTTTTATCTTATATTAATTAATCTTATCATTATTTACTAATTTCTAAGTTATATAATGTAATTGTCTATGCCTTAATCTAAAACTGTCATGATAAGTTGCTTCTAAAAATTTAAATAATCTCACGAAACAAACAAGAAAGAAAAAACAAAACTGAAATTCATACGTTTACTTGGTGATTAATGTTTCATTACAAATACATAAAACTGAAAATGTCGGTAAAATTTGTGTTCAATTGAATTATGAGTGAGGAATTCTAAAAAATTTCAAATTATAAGTTTATGAAAATTCTTGATTTTATCTCTAAGCTGCAATAATATGATTAAATCCGTGGATTATAATTCTAATATAGTTTAGTGAGAAGGGCCAAATAATAAACTTTTCTTTTATTCGAATGTTAAATTAATATTTTAGAGCATTTATAAATTTAATCATTTATATAGACTTTCAATGTATTGTTAAAGACTTGCAATGAAATTGAAACAATTTGTTATGTTAAATTTAAGAATTTTCGAATTTTTATATTACATTATTGACCTTTATAGTTTCAGAAACTAATCAACGTTATCAAAAAAAAAAAGAATTGAGAGAAAAGATAATTTTTTTTTTTAATAAAAAAATAAGTTTTCAAAAGCACTGCTTGTACCACTTTAAACAATCACTTTGTCAAAATTGATAGTAATAAAGTTACATGCCACGATACGCTAAATAGAATGATTTTTGATGCGATTATGTGGATTTGGAATCTAAAAGAGGAAAAATTTACAAAAAAAAGTACTTTGAAGTAATCTTTATATTAGACTCATGTAAAACATAATAAAAATAGGGCGTATAGAAATTCTTCGGTATCAAAGTTATAACGACTATTGCTTGTTTGTCAAATAAAACGAGTAGTCACACCCATTTTTGGTATCTTTTCGCAAGACCAGCGACTGATTAAGGAAATTGTGTAAATCAACGATTTTGTGCCTGAATACGTCATATTATGTAATTCTTTTTTTTTTTAATTTGTTTTGGCAAATTTACTTATTCTTCGTAATAAATTATAAAATACGTATTGATCATATACGGTTATATGTTCAAATTAGAGTATACTTTATAAATATCTAATGGAAAATGAGTTTAAATTGTTTGTTATTATTATGAAGCTATAAATGGGTAGGTAAACCCAATTTTTACCTCGCGGCGCGTGATCGCGTGCCCCTCTTTTTTTCCTTTCGAGAAACTTTGAGAATCGCGCGACGCGACACTCAACTCTCGCTGACTGTCGTAGGAGAATGAACGAGTGTGAGAAATGACGGAAGCCTAGAAGAAGCGGTGAGAAAGATACAGTGGAGGAAGAAGGAGAAGTGAGGGTTTTTGGGCAGTAGAACGTGTGAAGGTGAATTTGAAAGAAAAACAGGGACGGTAACGAGAGAGCTAAAGAGAGGTCGCTAGGTGTTTGAGGTATGGTAGGGCCAGAGAAGAAGTCAGGGGTCAGGAGAGAAGAAGAGTCTGAACGTCAAGAAGAAGGGACGACGGGGAGACGAAGAAACACCCTCGGCAGAGCCAGTGGTGCTCGTGGGAGATGCGCGTATTTGAAGTGTGCAAGGTGTAAAATTTTGTGAGAATAAAACGCGCGTATACGCCTGAAAAAATGAGCTCATTAAAGTAGTAGCTCTTCTTCAATTTCCTTTCCCCCACCTCCTTCCCTTATATCCCCAACTCTCGCGACATCGTTTACAACAACTTACGACAACTTTCGACAAGTTTTTACAGGTTGGCGGAGCCGCTCTCCCTTAGCGACTTACAGATGATTGAAGATTTATAACTTTGTGTGCGCGAAATTTAAATAATTACTACATCACAATATATATGAGTATATATTGTAGATTACAAAGTATAGTACAATATTTAAATAAATATTTTCACACCTATTTTTTAATTAAATGATGAGTTCACTCTAATTGAAGACTATATTATTTATATTCATAAGGCGGCCTTTTTTAAATTTACTTCAGTTGAGCTCTCGTATACACGGTGAACGTTTTCTTTATCAAGAAAATTACTATAACATCATCGAACTACCAGAAACTTTAAACATGTAACATTTAAGTTTTTAACATTTAAGAGTACTCTACACCTCTAGTCAATTTTAAAATCGATCGCAGCACTATATTCAACAATCTGATTGCAGCTTATGGAACTCTACTAAATTAGTCTTATGCATACGTAATATAATGTAATTTATATTTATAAAAAATTAAATAATTATTTATTATGTGTTCAAAACTAATATCTCAGCTGATGAATTTAAGTATACATAGTATTTAAGAACTCTTCTGTGAAATTGCTTGTAATTGCATTTCCGAGAATTGCCGATATTTATAGTAAATTTCATAGTGAAGTTCGCAGTTGAGTTGACAGATGATTTCACAGGTTAGTTTTTCTCAGGTGATTTTCGAAGCAGATGGTCATTTGCGTGTCCCAGAAGGGTTGCCGTGAGAGAGAATTTGAATTAGAAATGTATTTATTAGAGCCTAAGGACTCGTGGTCCTTCATAGGCCAAGAGAGAGAGAGAGAGAGAGAGAGAGAGAGAGAGAGAGAGAGAGAGAGAGAGAGAGAGAGAGAGAGAGAGAGTGAGTGAGATAAGCAGTAAATCTTATGAATTTGGAAAGAGAAAGAGACGATAAAAAGATGAATAATAAGGTATTGTCATGTTTCATTTACAAGACTTTTTTGGTTCTTGGCGGCACGGTGCGGCGCAGACTGATAGAGTTCCAAACTTAAAAATTCTTTCTCCGTTGTAATAGACATAATATTGTATTTTTTGTATTATATGGTATACTTTTTAGTAATTTCTATATGAATATACTACATTAAAGATAGCATTTTACGCTTTCCGAATCAAGAATTTCAAAATTTCACAAACTTATTATTTTATCTGGCTTTTATAATCGCTAATGAAAATGCATTCACTTAGATTTACATAAACGAAATTTATTTGGTATGTAAGGATGAATGTATGTGTATATAAACATACATACATACAAATATATGTTAATTCAATAAAGATTTTTATCGGTATTACAGTGTTTCTATAATAATATATTATACTAATATAATGCCAGGCAAACTATACAGTTTAGTTTCTTATTAGTTTCTTAGTAGTTTACAATCATCCCCGAAGGATCTGAAATAGAAATTATTACTAAAAATAAAAGTTAAGTCAATTCAATTAAAAATTAAAAATAATAAAAATAAAATAAACTACAGTCTATCTCGGTAAAGGGCAACCTGATTATCCTCACCACCTTAAATTTAAATGTACCTTCAACGTTCGATGTTTCGAACCATTCCGGTTCATCTTCAAGGACTAATTTGTTTAGTTAGTTCACTAAACTCGACATATATACCATTTTTAATTTTTTATACAAATACATGAATTTAAATGTATTATTATAACGTTGTATCCATTCTCCCATAGCACAAGGCTACTATGAATACAGCTATCACACAGAAAAAGAAATGTCTCGACTGGTCCGTGCCTCGAATGAAAAGGAATTACCGCTCGACGATAGTCGTTGCGGCGGGCTCGTGAGCAAAATAAAGAATAACACGTAAAACTTAAATAAAGAACGGTGATGATTTTATTAATAAAAATAAAATGACATGTAATATGCATAGCGATGCCGTGAATCAAGACAGACGAGCTACGGCAGGTATGCAGGCGGTCAGGAAAGAGGAGGAAGAGAGAGAACATAACTCAAGTGTTAGACTGGTGTTTCCTGCTTTTAAGGAAAATCGAGAAAGTGCCTTACTGAAGGTAAGCGGGGCTTCTTATTTAAGCATTTAGTTCGGTGTTGTTAATTTTATCGTGCAAAATCATAGTCCATTTCCAATCAAATAAAAAGCATTTGTGGAAAGCATTGCTTCTATTCTTTAATATGATGAAAAGTACCGCTGAGGCCTATCCTTTGCTTTCAAAAACTTATAAGGCGAAATCTATTGGTGAACCGACGTCTCGCGAATAATTCAAACAGTTTGAAAGTGGCAATTTTAAAGTTGGGTTTAACTTTTTTTGGTTCAGAATTCATAACTTGCCAGAAATATGGACAAATGTTATAGCTTCTGATGGAAGATACTTTGAATGGAGGATCTGTAATCATATTTTCACAATATAACCTTACATTTTGAAGAAAGAAACACCAGCTTCATTAAAATAAGTTCCCTCTCAGAGCGATTATTGCGTTATTATAGGACAAGGGCGAGAAATAAATTATTTTAGTAAAAATTTCACAATTTAAAGATAATAAGTAGAAAGCAAGATAGGAAACAAAGAAGGTGAATACTGCGGGACCGTGTGTGCAATACTTAGAGTGCGAATAAAAGTTAAGTGCCGTAAAGAAGTAGTTACTCGAAGGACATCTTCACTTGAGTCTTCTCAATCTCATAAATTATATTCGGTTTCGAAGTTAGTCCTTTTTATTCCGCTGACTTTTCCTTATACTTTTCTAACTGAAACATAGAAATTGCCTGTGGCAACTACACAGTTCAATTAGTCGCGAAATGCTATTTGTGTGTAATATTTATTGTATTCATCTAAAATAAATATTATCGGTATTCACACGTATATTAATAAATTAACATAAGCATATATATACGATAAAAATTACATAAACAAATAATAGAAAACACTTGCAATATTATGTATATATTGCAATATTATGTTATATATTATATATTATATCTTTATATTAGCCTAGTATCGCATATTGGTATTACATTAATAAGTATGTGTATCTATGTGTACGTGTTTATGTTAGAATATAAAATCTAGATTTAAATATTAGATCTATATTCACATCTTGTTAGTATTTATATTAAATATACTTTTTAATCGAAATCAACATAATTATTTATATCAATATAATTGATCATATTATATATTTCATTAATATAATTATTTCTGGAAAAGCCGAATAAATATTATACTTTCGTATTTAGCTGTATATTAAATTTGTGCTGCTTCTCTGCCACTTTCGTCTAACTGCTCATGGCCTTGACCGCGAATGTTTACGTTATCGGCTTGGAGAAGTAAACACTCTCGACGCGCAGTACTTTCGCACTTTTCAATATAATTATCTTCTAAAACAATTGAATTGTACTTTTGTCGACTGCCCATATACAAATTAATAAATATTTTTTTATTGGTCTTACAGTCAAATCAATTTAATCTAAAAATAAAATAAAAATAAAAATAAATAAAAAATAAAAAATAAAAAAATAAAATAAAAATTAAAAATAAAAATTAAATTATAAATTAAATTAAAATTATAATGACAGTCAGACTGTCCTTTTTTATATTCACCCCCGTAGACTAATCTGCAAATAAAATATTAGCTGAAAAAATTCTTTGTTAGTAAAGTGCAGTCTGACTGTCCCCAACACCCTTACCTAATTGAAGACTTGTCCAACGTTTCGAGCTCGCTACGGCTCCTCATCAGGGACTAATCTAAACCTTATATTCTAATCTATATATACCCATCCCCACCACCAAATTTAGTAAATTAAATATAAATTCCCCCTCTACACAAATTGTCCAAAACCAATTAATTTAATAAGGTAATTAAACACTGTCCAATCTACCAGACTCTAACATTAAATTCACATTATTTTGATTCCTGGAAATGTGAATACTTTCAAGACTCTCCCGTTTCGACTTATTATTAATACCATGTTCCAAAATATCCACATTCACAAAATCAAAAATAATAATCGAAATAACCCTAATATAATCTTCCAAAAGGCCGACAAAGGTAATGTAACTGTAGCTTCCAATAAAATTGATTACATAAATTGTATAAATAATATATTAAATGATGATAGTACTTATTTGAAGATTGGTAATCCATATAGCATTAAGCTACAAAATAATTTGAAAGAGTTATTAAATAATTGGAAAAGAAATGAATATATAAATGATACTACATATAAGTATTTAAAATGTGAAAATGGAACTGTAGCAAAATGTTATGGGCTTCCCAAGATTCATAAAGAAAATCTGACATTTAGAATAATAATATCTTCCATAGGTTTTCCAACTTGTAATATTGCTAGATTTTTGTCTAATATATTGGTTAAGATAGTGGGAAGAACTAGTTCTTACATTAAGGATAGTTGGTGTTTTTACAATGAAATGAATGATATTGTTATTCCGAAAAACTACAAGATGATTTCATTGGATGTAGTATCTTTGTTTACAAATGTACCTTTAGAGTTGTTAAATGATATTATACAGGAAAAGTGGAATGAATTTAATTTGCATACAAAATTAACAATGAATGAATTTATTAAAGCAATTAATTTGGTTTTTAATAACACAATTTTTTCATTTGATAATACATTTTATGAACAAAAATATGGATGTCCAATGGGGTCGCCTTTGTCACCGGTTATAGCTAATTTAGTTATGGAAAAGTTGGAAAGTATAGCCTTGTCAAAATTGCTTTTTGAACCAATGATATTTAAGAGATATGTTGATGATATCTTTACAATTGTTCCGGAAGTTTTTGTGGATGAAATGGTGGATGTTTTCAATTCTGTACATGACAGAATTAAATTTACAAGGGAGGTTGAAGTTAATAGTCAGTTACGTTTTCTGGACATTAATGTCATTAGATGTAGTAATAATAAGGTGAAACTTAATTGGTACAGAAAGCCTACTTGGTCAGATAGGTTTTTAGATTTTAATTCACAGCACCAATTCGGGAACAAAATTGGAGCATTAAAAGGTGTCATTGACAGAGCAATTAAATTGTCAGATAAAGATTTTAGACAAAATAATTTACAGATAGTAAGAGAGACTTTCATTAATAATGGTTATCCAATTCAATTTATTAATAGATTAATTGATGAGAGATTGTTTGACATTTATAATACCGAAAATAGACATAGTGCAGGAATTGATGTTAACGGAGGCAAAATTATTGTCTTGCCATATGTTCGAGGATTGTCTGAAAGAATAAAAAGAAATTTTCGGAAATATAACATTCAAATTTTCTTTAACAATAGCAATAATTTGAGTAGATTGTTTAATAATTGCAAAGATAAGGATGATTTATGCTTAAAATCAGGAGTTGTTTACAAGATTAATTGCATGGATTGTGATAAATATCATACTATATTGGACAAACAGGTATATATTTAAAAATGAGAATTGATGAGCATAAATATAGTTTACGTAGCGCACATATTACTTCCGGTTTAAAAGAGCATTGTTTAAAGTTTTTACATTCTTTTGATTTTGTGAATGTGGATATTTTGGAATATGGTATTAATAATAAGTATAAACGGAAGAGTCTTGAAAGTATTCACATTTCCAGGAATCGAAATAATGTGTATTTAATGTTAGAGTCTGGTAGATTGGACAGTGTTTATCATTCCTTATTAAATTGATTCGTTTTGGACAATTTGTGTAGAGGGGGAATTTATATTTAATTTACTAAATTTAGTGGTGGGGATGGGTATATATAGATTAGAATATAAGGTTTAGATTAGTCCCTGATGAGGGAAAATATTTATTAATTATCTTCTATATTAAATAGTTCTATGATATAAAAGATGATTATATTCCACACAAGTATTTTACAATTTTGCAATTTCACGCATCCGCATAACTTGTATTGCGAAGTTTCGCCGGGGTACAAGAATAATATATATTTAAAAAAAATAAATATATAATAAAATATATATGAACGTATATATTTTTTTTATAATCAATTGTGCGATCCCGAGATCACGTTTGTAATCCCGAGACGCCATATAACGGTGCGCGTGTTCGCCTCGAGCTTGAGGACGGCAGACATGGCCAGCAACAAAAATGCCCTACTGGGCTGAGACCCAAACCAATTAGATGAGGAAGAAGGCCGGTCCGCGAGGAGCAAAGTGTCGCATAGAAAAGGAAGCAGAATAAGTGTCGTAAAATGAAATGCGAATCAAGTAAGAAAACAGTCGTCTTTAATAAAACATATAATTATAAGAATGACAGACGCGCAGTGCGCAGGCCGAGGACTGTCGGAGCGACGGCGTGCGCAAAGGCAGGGAAGAGTAAGAGAGAGAGAGCGAGGGGGGATAATAGGGGCTGCCACTTACATTGGGGCGCCGGTATCGTCGACGTCCATAGGCGACGGGAATGATGACCTTGCGAGTATCACTCAGGAGGGCGGTGATGAACGCAGAAATATGAAAAAAAAAACCTCACGCGTTCAAGGCGGCAGCCGAACACAATTTTGTTTTGCCTTCTTTGTAGGCCAACTCGCGCTTATCACGGCAGTCATAGAATTATCTTGCCGTGCGATGTGTTTGCTCCACACCTCCCTTGTTGCTCTCTCTTACTTACCTCTTCACTAGTGTGTTAGTGCCTCGGCCTGTAAGATAACTACACATAAAGTATATATAAGCAACAGATAGTATACACATATATTTATATACAGGCTACGAAGGTAGAGAGAGAGTATCGGGTCTGGGATAGCAAATGTGAGCGGCGCTTGTGATCCCCGTCACAATATATACGTTGTAAAGATAACAAAGGATGAATTTATAACACTTATAGGGCCCCTACCTTCTTAAATGTAAAACATTACTTTCATATTCATAAAGGGTGATAAGTGTTGTACAATTTACTTGACTCATTAAATTTTTATTATTGCAATTCTTCAAAATAGTCGATTGTCAAATATCTGCCTTCCGCCTTTTTGTCTTATGAATTTCGCGGCTGTGTACAAAGCGCTATAGAGCTCGTATCTGGCAATACTGTACATCATTCGAAAGGTCTTGACATAACGTAAAAATGACGCTATGCATGATTAGTTTGGATATTGCGTTCAAAAGTTATAGACGAGTAAACATGGAATTCACTAACACCAAAATTCGCGCTATTTTAATGATTTCCTTCGTTAAAGGGAAATCCGCTGGAGAAACGTTCCGTGAGATTAATGGTGTTTTGAGGGATACTACCCTATTACTTCGAACCGTAAAGGAATGGTTTCGACGATTCAGAGCCGGTGAAAACGACACCATGAATAAGCCAGCCGGCAGAAGAACTGTGACGACAAATACCAATCAAATCATGGAATTCCTCAAGTCAGACAGGCATGTGGCATCTCGCGACATCACACAGGAGATAAGAGTTATTCACCAAACCATTTTAAACTATCTGTAGAAGGCTGGATACAAAAAAGCTTGATGTTTGGGTGCCGCATGATTTGACGCAAAAAAACTTCTGGACCGAATCAACGCCTGCGATGTGCTGCTGAAACGGAACGAACTCGACCCATTTGTGAAGCAGATGGTAACTGGCGACGAAAAATAAATCACATACAACAATATCAAGCGAAAACAGTCGTGGTCCAAGGCCGGTGGACCATCCCAAACAGTGGTCAAGCCGGGATTGACGGCCAGGAAAGTTTTGCTGTGTATTTGGTGGGATTGGAAGAGAATCATCCACTTTGAGCTGCTCCCATATGGCCAGACGCTTAACTCTACCATCTACTGTAAACAACTGGTCCGCTTGAAGCAGGTTATCGACCAGAGACGTCCACAATTGTCCAACAATAAGGGTACAGTGTTCCACCCGGACAACAGCAGATCACACACTTCGTTGATGAATCGTCAGAAGCTACGAGACTTCGAATGAGAGGTTTTATCACATCCACCATATAGCCTGGACATAGCGGCAAGTGACTATCACCTGTTTCTGTCCATGTCGAACGCACTTGGTGGTGTAAAGTTGGACTGTTTAGAGGATTGTGAAAAGTGGCTGTTCAAGTTCTTCGCAAATAAGCAGAGGGGTTTCTATGAGAGGGATATTATGAAATTGCCGACTAGATGAAAACAGACTATTGAACAAAACGGTGCATATTTGAAGTAAATCCGACCATCGTACCACATTTTATAAAGCATTGAATGCAGAAGAAAAAAGCAGAAGCGAGATATTTGACAACCTAATATGAATATTTTCAAGAAATTCTGCTTTATTTATTTTTAATACCTTCTTCCAAAATATCTACCTTCTCAAATTGGAAGAATGTATCCAGTCTAATCTACGTTCTTTTAGCTCGGATATAAGATTCATACTTCGAAAGCTATATATATATTTTGTTATTTTCATCTTGTTTAGTTTTGAATTTCTTACTATTTATTTTTAAATATTCTTCTTCTAGTCGCAGATTGTATTTCATTAGTAATTGTATTCTTAGAATTCCATCATATGGTATTGTAAAATCATTCCACCCTACATAAAAGTAAATGCATTGTTAATTTATCATATATTTTGTTGTTCGTATTGTTTTTTCATAATTCCTATGTATTTTTCTTTTATAACCGTTATATCATGCGTCAAAAAAATCGGACTTTTTTTCTCTCAAATTTTATCAAAATAAAAGGCATATTGTGATTTGTGAATTTGCGTAGATTTTAATTTTATATGTTATTGGAAATGAGAATTGCGCTAAATAAATGTAAATATTGTAGATTGGAGCTATTAGACGATGTTTACCGAGGTGTTTCTGAGAAGAACGCAATGATTGGCTAAATTATTCGTTAGAACTAATAGGTAACAAGTAAACAAAATCAGAATAAGAAGAGTATATAAAAGAATGTATATTTTGAATGCACGTCGAACGCGACAGCGGCCGTCAACTATTTGGCTACTGTGTAAGTGAGGCGAATACTCTCGACCAATCAGAGCGAGCGTCTTAAGGAGTCACTCTCGATTTCCTTCAAATCGAATTCCTTATCCACAACATTATTTTTCCTCCCCTTTTTCATTTTCCCTGTCGACTCTACGAAATTAATTAATTAATAGTATTTAATTATATAACTTCATTAGCTAATCGCGATAGATTGTACACGTTTCCATTAGAATTTGTTTGACGCTATTATCGCAGGACGTATCATTTTTGTTTCGCGAGTCGTAGCCATTTTCTATTATGATACGACGCGAAAAGTTTTCATTTTATTTTATTTTATTATTGCGTAACCGGCTATTGGTGGAATTGTACCATTGCTGATTCGACAAACTTCAAGACCAATAAAGAATAGAGATAAAAGGGGGTTCATTAGAATTTGTTTAAATATTTTATTTTCCTGATTAACGCAATTAGGAAATTTTTGACAAATACGAGCTACTTATACACGCTTAGTAGCCGGCCAATCTACGGATGGAGCGACGAATGGATCGAACGAGCCCAGCAGACACACCTTTCAGCCGATGTAGAAAATATGCCATACACCCACTGTCAATACTTTGACATCGCTATCTATAATATATATATATATATATATATATATATATATATATATATATTATACAAAAGGAGTATTGAATCAACACATAATTTATGCCTTGTGTTAAACTATATTGAAATTTATACAAAAATTTAAAGAGCGAAAATTTCTTAGGAATTTCTAGGCATAGAGCAATTATTATAGACAAATGCAATTTATTATACATAATAGTCGAGTAAAACAATTGTGAAAGAATTATAGACAATATGGGTTAGTTTACATATAAAGATAAAGTGAGATACATAAAGAAATCCTTACTTTTGTTGACAAATTTAGAAAACTCCAACCAATTTTAGATCGTTATAACTATTTAAAAATCGTTAATGAAACAAATATTATATAAATTGAATATTTCAAAGTAAGCATATCCAAACTGATGCGTATAATTTTATGAAATATTACACAAAATTCCGATCGTTACGAAAACGATTTACGCTCAGAATTTCGCTTGAATACAATGACATGAAATTCCGATTGAGCAAAACAATACACTTTCATACTTTCATAATATTTGTTAGCCTTATTATCTGATTTATCTTCTTCATTTAAACCATATTCATAGCGAAATACCTTCAAGATTAAAATCATAAGCACTAACACGCAACGAAATAGACAAATTAATTGCTCAAATTAATGAAAGAGAACTTAAACTTACAGAGCGCGAGGAGCGACTCGAAAACGAAAAACGTATACATGAGCAACTTATAGAAAAATTAAAAACAGAAAAACTGAATTTAACGTAAATGCTAACAAAAAAAGGAAGGCGTATCATTGATGTTAACGGGAATCGGACAGTGCGAAACACGACATCCAACTGCATACTTATCCTTACCATCAGAAAAAATACAGAACTATCCTAGCTCCCCGTATATGTACGAATATTCCTTTATCAGCCTATGTAACCGAAGCTCTAAAGCACATTTCCCTTTTTGACGGTAGTAATTGAACTGCTTTCCTGAGAACTTGCAAAAGGGTGATAGGATCTGCACCTCCTTGTTTAGAACGAGATATTGTCTCTTTACTAAAAAATAATCTTTGTCCCTAAAGAAACTTTAAATCATTTACGCGGTAAATTAGATTCTATTAAACGACTCACGAGATGAATCTACTCTTTAATATGTTAATCGATTGCTTGACATCCACGACGCTATTGTAGACCGAAAACGTTTCGAAAACGACGATGAATTAACAGAAGCCGATGAGCGAGAAATGGAACGCGATGTGCTAGAAGGATTTAGAAATGGATTGAGACCAGAGCTAAGACATCGTCTGAAAAATCTTAATGATGTTACATTGTTTGAAGCGATCGAGGATGCTTTTGCAGTGGAAAGAGAAGTTGAAAGAGACGAAAAGAAACATGGAAGAACTGATGTGTTTAACCATTATAATCATCAGCACCGAAACGCTCTTGGAACTTACAGCGACAACCGTAGACATCACTACGATCGAAACCACGGCGACTACCGCATCACTCTACCTGAATCTCAAAATTATGTAAACAAACTTGAAAGCACAAATGACCGTGTGCCCGCGCAACGTAGTTGGAACTTCGATCGAACAAATAAATATAAGCATAATACTAAACGTACATGCGATTACTGTGGCAAATACGGCCATAAAGCAGACGAATGTTTTACAAAGAAAATAAAAGAACAGAAAAATATTTCAAAAAACGAGATTCACGACCAGGAGACCGGTGCACCAGGGTCGGCATGCTAACTGCACCGTTACAAAGATTTAAAAACGAAAATCGTACAATGTGTAAACATTTACAATTTTGCAAGTATAGTGTCTCAGCGTGAAACTCTACGCGGCATAATTATTAACCATACGTGAGAGACTACTGTACTAAACAAAACCGAAATTCAATTTCTATTGCAAATCATTCAATCGGCGTTGTATCGATTCATAATGGCATTTTCGGTTAAATGAGTTTTCATGCAATAATGCTTACAATTCATTATCTTTCTCAATCTTTTTTGGTTGTCCAGAACGGTCGTTATTATTAACATCAGTCTCTCTACTTCTAAGCCGCTGAAAAAACTCGTTACATGTTATAATATTAAATGTAATATTACTCCTAAATATGCACATAGGCTTTGATTTTACATATATTAGAAGAACTTGTTTAAGTCTTCAATTACAGAATGTTAAAGTAATGATATTGAAATTACTGATAAGATTGAGGTAAACAATTTCAAATCTTCTATACTTCTTTGACATAATTCTGAAAATATGAATATTTATATTTCATTTATTTTTTCATTTTCTGATATAAAGTAAAAACGAATTTTATACCATTTAATACATTGTTCCTCAGTACTTTCTTCATCTTCAAATAATGAAAATATTTTTTTTTATTAGTATTTTTATTAGTTTTTTTCGATATATACGTTTTAGAAGCTTAGAAATCCAATTGGCAATACCCAATTTATCTTCAAATGTTTGAATGTATGTGAATCAATTAATCCAAATTTCAAGTTGATCTTATATAATATTTCCCAAACACTCCACATTAGATTTACATACTCCTAGATCAAGAGAAGTATATTGTCTCTAAACTTACTTATTAAAAATAATAGTCCAATACTATAAATTTCCTATAAATATTATAAAGATATGAATTTCATCTAAACAGAATTAAATACTTTTTTATTTAAAAATATTCTTTAATTCAGTTGGAGTAACACCTGATGTTTTGTATATGAGAGGATTTTTATAGCTTTCATAATTCTTTTTTTCTAGTTTTTTATAATTCTTTTAATAATTATAATTATTCTTTGTTCAAATCTTGCAGTGTATATAATCTTTACCTTTATTCGTGCAGTTATTTTTTGCCTATTCCGTATATTGTTTTGTAATTACATTGAGTATTGCCTCATTGCCGCTACTAAGAAAATTTACTGCGAACGGATAAATTCGTTGAATCAGTTTCTGAATTATAATGATTTCTGAATTCACTGTTTTTAATTTATAAACGCGCACATTACCATATTTTTCTTCAATTTTTTCTGTAACCCGCGCCAATGGCCTGATATGAACACTAAATTACCGAATTTAATTTCTATTGTACGGGCTTTCTTATTTTTCTGAATCCCTAACGCTCCTAAGTTTTGGCTACGAAAGCGCGGTCTCAATCTCTCATTGATTTCCTGTTTGTACGCCTACCGTTTTTGAAAATTTAAATTTTCTACGTTATCTAAATTGGTAATGTCGTTTTCGACTACATCCTGCAAAAGCATTTTTAGTACACTACGGAATCAATTCATCGTTATCTCTGACAAATATTATTGGATACGCATTAATTACGGCTTCGCAATCTGTGATGGCCGTTAAAATTTTCTCGTAACTCAAAAATGACTTTTTTAAAGTCCGCCGTAGCAAACACTTTAGAATTCCCATCAAGCGTCCCCAAATCTAGTTTTAAGTAATGTAATGTATTACTTAATCCGTCGATTTTTCCGGTTATCATATATGATTCGCGGGCATTTTAATACCATTAAAAATTATGGCACTGACAGTGAATTTACCAGTTCTAAATGTACCGCGCGCTAAATCG
This sequence comes from Sycobia sp. Sy_11, assembly GCA_018907035.1. Classification (NCBI taxonomy): domain Eukaryota; kingdom Metazoa; phylum Arthropoda; class Insecta; order Hymenoptera; family Epichrysomallidae; genus Sycobia; species Sycobia sp. Sy_11. The sequence goes on from JACCIC010000208.1 coordinate 788,725, forward strand.
CGCACATGAAAAGACTAGGAAGGTTATTGATAAGTATCTGATCTGACCAAGAAAAACAACTTTTTTAAGAATTTTTTTTTTTTCTCAACAAAATCTCCTCCAAGGCTGATAGATTTCTCATAGCGGTGTTCTAGTCTAGTCATGCCATCTCTATAGACTGATTCGTCAAGCTCCTCAAAATACCTATTTACAGCTTCGATTACTTCTTCATTGTCCGTAAATCTCTTATCCCCAAGCCATTTTTTAAGGTTAGGAAACAGATAATAGACACTCGGGGCTAAGTCTGGAGACTAGGGAGGGTGCGGCATCAATTTTAACTTCAGATCGTTGATTTTAGCCATCACAATGATTGACGTGTGCGCTGGTGCGTTATCGTGATGAAACAAGATTTTTATCTTCGCCAGATGAGGTCGTTTAATTTTCAATTCGTGACTCAAACGTTGCAATAAGTCTGCGTAGTATTGACCAGTGATAGTTTTACCCTTTTCAAGGTAAGTTTTTGCCTTCTTTGGAGTTGGTTCCCCTTCTCCAATCCACTGTTTAGACTGTTGTTTGGTTTCAGGAGTATAGTAGTAGACCCAAGTTTCGTCAACGGTTACGAATACACTTGGATTACGCTTATACAACGCCAAAATGGCGGTAGAAATGTTCTTTCGAATCAATTTTTGGTCGACTGTTCGCAAATGTGGCATCCATCTTGCACAGAGCTTTTCCATGTACAAATGTTGGTGCAAAATATTTTGTACACGTTCATATGATGTCTTACAGGTCTCAGCTATCTCACGCACTCCTAATCTGCGGTCTTTCAGCACTGTTTCATGGATTTTTTCGATCATATCTGGAGTTGTGACTTCAACGGGGCGTCGTGAGCGAGGCTCATCAGAGGTGCTCACACGACCCTTTTAAACTCGGAAACCTACTGCTTAATGGTTGAATATGATGGGGAGAATGTCCCCAGTGTTGAGTCCATCTCTTCTTTAATTTCCTTCGGCGTTAACCCCTTCAAATAAACGTATTTGATGAAAGCACGAGTTTCCAGCTTTTCCAATTTTAGGAAAAACACAGAGGCGTCTTCTTCAACCTGCTCTCAAACCTAAACTAACATGGCGATCGGACTGGAACTATAGCTACACGCTATCTAAGGATGGCACTATAGAACGCCACCTCAAGGTTCACGAAAATGAAAGGACCTTTCAGATTATTTCCAGCACGTTGAAAGTGATCATACTCTTCTCGATCGAGTTACTACTGGTGATGAGGGTTGGTCCTTTCAATATGAGCTCAAATCTAAACGACAAAGCCAACAGTGGCTATCCTCTGGGGCGCCAAGGCCAAAGAAGACGAGAAGGAGCAAATCCAAAGTGAAAACCATGTTCATTTCCTTCTTCGACAACAAAGGGGTGGTTCACAAAGAGCTTGTATCACCTGGACAAACCTTGAGTCAAGTATTCTATCGTGATGTACTGGAAAAATTACGAAAAAGGGTGCTCAGGGTGCGTTCACAGATCGCAAAGATTTGAGTTCTGCATCACAATAATGCTCCCTGTCACAGTGCGTGTCTCTCAGTTTTTGGCATCTAATGGCATCGCAACGTTACCACAACCGCTCTATTCACAGAACATATCACCCTGCGACTATTTCCTATTCCCCTAGTTGCAAATATTCGTCAAAGGTCGACAATTTGACTCCGTTGAAGACATGCAAGAATCTGTAACAAGGGTACTCGGAGAGGTCCCACAAGGTTCCAGAATTGTTACAAAAACTGGAAAACTCACTGCAATGAATGTATAGATGCGGGAGGGGACTACTTTGAAGGAAACCGAGCGATGTACCTTAATTTTTAAATATACTTGATTTTTTAATTTGATTTTTTAAAGTGACATTGCAATCTAAAAATGATTTGTTTATATACTGCTGCAGCAACCTTACAGACTTAGAAAATCGCTAATTAACGTCTCTCGACTTCATTTCGTACGGCACCCAGTTTCCAACCTTTGAAATGAATCACCATTCGTATAAGCGCAGGGAAACTCATCTTATTTTTTCTACTTTCTGAAGCGATCCTTCTCGTTATTTTCAGAATCAGTACTTTTGAGGCATTTGAACAACTCGCAGCACGTCGATTTGAACCGATTGCATTGGATTCACCAATATATTCCACCCAAGTTTCCGGAACCAAACGATAGATCTCATCCGTAGTTTTCCTTATATTAATAATAGAAGCAGCACTTCCTGGAAATCACATTTCTTTGGCTGGAAAGTTGCAATGATTTTATACGATAAAATAAACGACACCAAAAGAAATGCTTAAATACAATGCTGCAAAGTTTTTGACAAATACACATCCTACAAATATAACAACATGTGAGGTCTGACGTTTCGGTCATAAGCCACTGGTGACTCAATCTTAACAAACGCTGTAAACTTACTAGTATACCCAATAGATAAATATATACACATATCGGAGTGATCACCGGATACATATACCTAGATCTCTGTACATAATATTATATTACTATATAACGCAATTACAGCGGCAAAGAACAAATCATTAAAATAAATGCCGAATTGCATTTTAGATGAATACTTATATACAGAATCATGTATGGTTTATAGAAAATATTTCTAAAAATTTAAAAAAAAAATTAATAAATAAATAGTTACCAGAAAGCTTCATCTGGTTTAAATTCCACATAATGAAGTAATGAGATTATTTATATGTACCCAAGCTCATTTTGGTATCATTCTGTACAAAAGTAACTAATACTGAAATTCATATAAGTATATTCTACAAATAAATGCTATTTGAGCGTGGACCCATGATAAATAATTAGCTTGAATCGCCCATGTTTTTAGGTGAATGTTTTGCTGCTATTAATTCTCATAATTTATTATGATTAAAAAAAATAGGCACGAACTTGCCATGCTCGTTTCCACTATGCTTATGCTGTTTTTTTTAATGATTAATTTTTACATGAAAGAATTTTACATTATATAACGTAATCTGAAAAATATTTTTCATCAACAGTTTTAATTGGTGTAATTAAAGATCATTTATAATAGCTAAAAATATAAAGAAATATGATTTTTAGTTTGTGGTGAGTGAATGATAGATATGATTTCTATATAATACATAATTTATTTATTTATTTGAACAAACTAGGTAATCGTTTTTGAAGAATACAGAGATATGAACTCAATATCTGCCCTCAAAAAAATTGTAAAATACTGTTTTGTAAAAAGCCATCGAAAAATTCGGTTGACAGCAATCGAACTCGGACTACTCAGAAATTTCAATTTGCTAAGATAAGTCGGGAGCTTAACAGTAGTAAACACACAGATATCTTTCTGATCTGAGCTCCAAATACTCTATATGTTTATGAAAATGTATTAATAACGTAATTTAAAAATGCTAGAACTTTCTGAAATAATTTTTAAATTATATATAAGCGAAAATCTGAATTTTACACGAATGGAAAATGTAACCTGTCATCGAAAGGAACATCAATAAACAAAATGATGAAATACTTCTTGATTTATTAGTCTATATATATATATATATATATATATATATATATATGTACGAATTATGTGTATGAATTTCTATTATGTTTAAGGCAAGGCAAGGCTTTGAAAGCATAATTTTGTTATTATTATGGGATCCTTGTCATTCGATGTCCATGCAAGAAATTATGTGGCACTTTCATTATATTTTTAATGTATATTTATTTATTTTTCATATTTTTTATAAAAAATTGACTAATCTATTCGAAATGAATTCTACTTGAAAGTAGATAATTTAAGAAAAGTAAACAATTTTCAGCATGATTATTTACTGATACAGTTACAGTATATATATATTTAAATTCAATATTTTATTTGTTGATCTTTAAACTTATTGGGAAACGAATTATGGCAAGTTTATATCTGCTTTAAGAAAAATATATAACATCATGTTGAAACATAATATTCTAGTATATGAACAGTTTTTTTGCTCTAATAAAAAGACTTACAACCTACTTACATATATTATGATGTTTCCCTTCAACACAGTCAACACATCTGACTATTCAATGGGCTTAGTATTAGTTTTGTTGTAGAATATTATTGTACAATAAAATATTATTTCTAAAAGACTATTATACATAATAATATTCTACCGTCCCCACATGAAACTCTTCATGGTACTTATTACGAGACAGCTAGACATCGGTTTTTATAGTGTGAATACAAAACTCCCCGTGGAAGTGATTCAGAAACATATAGACATCAATTTCTATCTTCTCAACGTGAAACTACGATTTTATTCTATAGAAGTAAACTGTATTATACTGTACAACGTAATCGTCCGCGCGAGCAGCGGCCGATCGCCTGTGTCCGAGTGGATGTAAACAAACCCGAGTCCGGCTCGAGTTTATTTCCTCGAATTCGGGAGCACGCAGCGGGCGCTACGTGCGAAGTAAAAAAAGGGGTTTTCTTGGCTGCAGTTCAGTTACTTAGGCGCAGAAAGACCGAATAGTTACGCTCGAGATCTCGATTTACAGCCGCAAACAGCCCGCGTCTGTACTCGATTTTCGCGTAGTTTGGTGTAACCAGAGGCATTCCGGGATACTCCACCGGGTCTGTGTTAAGCGTCCAGACGACCGAGCATTAGATCACCGACCAAAACCATGGACGAACGGTACCACACGAGGACCGTCGGCAGCCTGCAGCGCCGAGACGAAGGCTCGACTTTCAAAGCGTCGCAAGGGCGTTCGATCGTAAGTACCGCGTGTGTTGTCCGGCTTAATTTGGAAAGTGCACGTCATGTGCTCCTTGCTCGATCGTCTGTATCGGTGTCGTCCTTTTATATGCTTTTGTAATGAAATTTGAGTGTGTCGCTATTTAATCCTGTTGCGTATGCATTTTCTCCTTTTTTCTCGCATCTCCTTCCGAAGTTTATCAGGTGGTCTCTACCGCCCCAGCACGCGGCAAGCGTACAGGACATAGGCGAACCCCGCTGCCATCGCGAGCGCGACTGAGCAGGAGCTCAGCCACGTGTCTTCATCTGAGCTAGTGCTCAGAAGGCGTGAACATCAGGGTGCACACGCGCACGGCGTTCCTTTGGGTGGACAGTGCGTACATTGCTAACGGGGAGGGTTGTGCCTCGTGCGTCGCCTGATCATCGGCCCGTCGGCGCTGGGGAGACCTGCGCAGAACTCACGCGGTCCGCGCGTGGCGACCGCGTGTCTGGATGACAGCGTCGCGCGCGCATTCTGACAGCGCACCTCCGCCTTGCTTGCAACGCAGAAAAGCGGGCTCCCCGTTACAATATACATACATATCATGTCATATCAAATCACATCATACTAATTTAAAGTGTGAAAAAATTTAAAAAATTCAAGAATATAATAACGGTGTATAATGGAACAATAAAAGTGATCACTATTATCGAATTTAAAGCTGCAACGGTCTAAAATAGAAAAATGTTATTAGAATGGTTAAGGCGATTAAACACAACGGTATAATATAACGGTAGTTACATTTTCATCATAATGTAAGTATGATTAAGGTATTAGTTTTACTTAATAAAAGAGAACTTTAAATAAATTTATTTTTATCTATTAAATTATCTTAAAAGCTATTTGTAGCAGACACATCAAAGTTAATTATTTAATTGATTTGTAATATTTTTTATATATTGGAATTTTTTATCACATTGTAACATAAAAATGTTACTATCTCAAATATCTATAAAATCCCTATCTCAAAATTCAATAAATATAATGATATGAAATTTTAAGAAATAATAATTATCTACTGAAATAATGTATTTGTTAATATTGTTTAAAAAAACTTATAAGCACATTATAAAAATGCATCAAAATATATTGAATAATTTACTTTTAATACAAACAAATAGATATTTTCATAATATTATTTAACATGTCCTTAATTGCTTTTAATTTTACTTAATTAAATTTAATTTTATTTGACGTTTTTCAAAATAATTACATAAATATTTCAACAAGATAATATTTCATTAGCATCATTTGTAGAAAATTATTTCACGTTCATGCAGCAATTGAACTGGTCTTGAGTTAAATGATATAGGACCTTCATCTGAATAGATTTTACGAAATTCTGACACCTAAGTAAAAGCTATAAATTAGAATTTTCAGTTTTAAATATATAATTTATAAGCATAATTCTGAAAAGATATATGTTTATCTATAACTGTTATTATATATTAAAATTTTTATTACATATAATTATGATATATTGGCATTTCAAATTATTTTATTTTCATTTTATTATTATGGACTTTCATAATATATCTGATGATGCTGAAATAGGATCACGTGTTCATAAGGTGAGAAGAATAAGTCACTTGACAGACCTACATAGGAATTTTTTCCGCGGAAGGCGTTGCGACGTCGTTATCTTTTAAAGAACAGAAGAGAGGGGAACGAATCTGTGAATAAAGAAACACCAATCGACAAAAAAAAGAAAAATATGGATACAATAATTCGGTATATGGTTATTTCAATTGTAATTACAATCGTGCTCATTGAGGATAATATTATAAGCCACGTTCAGACAGACAATCTTGATTGATAGATCTCATGATGGCAAATAATGACGGTGATTTTTTTCGCCACCCCATTAATTTCTTCTGGCCGTGGTGCAGAAGATAATGCATTATTCCTAGTTTACTACTTCAGCTAAGAAATGCCCTAATTTTATCTACCCATTTATTATTAATTTGCCAATTCTTGAGCACGTTCTTGTAGTTGTCTGTTATTATTCTTGGCAAGGAGATTTCATTGCTTAAGTTGCGTTTGCTCACTTTAAGCACAGACTTCGTATGACATGCTTGATTACGAATCGAACAGTAGTTCAGTGGGCATTGCAGTAATGATTACTCGCATACAACATATATGTAACTATTTTGAAGCACTCTGTATTAAAGGTATGTTTACATAGGTTGTTTATTATTTTATACCAGAGTGTCATCATCATCACACTTTCAGCTGCAAATACGAGGGTGGATTGATAAGTTTTCGGCCTGTCCAAGACATGGTGCCACTAGGCCTATCATGAGGTGGCATTCTATAGTACCATCCTTAGATAGCTTGTAGCTATAGTTTCAATCCGATCGCCATGTTAGTTTCGGCTTGAGAGCACCCTGAATAAGAAGCCTCTGTGTTTTTCGTAAAAATGGAAAAGCTGGAAAATCGTGCTGTCATCAAATACGTTTATTTGAAGGGGTTAATGCCGAAGGAAATTAAAGAAGAGATGGACTCAACTCTGGGGACATTCTCCCCATCATATTCAACCGTTAAGCAGTAGGTTTCCGAGTTTAAAAGGGTCGTGTGAGCACCTCTGATGAGCCTCGCTCACGACGCCCCGTTGAAGTCACAACTCCAGATATGATCGAAAAAATCCATCAAACAGTGCTGAAAGACCGCAGATTAGGAGTGCGTGAGATAGCTGAGACCTGTAAGATATCATATGAACGTGTACAAAATATTTTGCACCAACATTTGTATATGGAAAAGCTCTGTGCAAGATGACAGTCAGATTGCATATTACTGATAAAAGCATATTACTGATAAAAGCATATTACTGACAGTCAGATTGTATATTACTGATAAAAAAATTTTTTCAGCTAATATATTTTTATTTCAGATTAGTCTACGGGAGTGATTTTAAACAAAGACGGTCTGACTGTCATTATAGTTTCAGAGACTACGTCCCAACATATGCCAGGCACTAAGCGGCACCTATTCACACTACAAACAGATTTATTTTATTAGTTGGATACTATAATCATTATATTTGAGATCATTCCAGAATATCTTCAGTGGTTCTCTTTGGTATATTAGTTATGGTAGTCCAACTTCGCGATGCTGAACATGGCAGGACCTTCTATCAATCATGAAAAGTACGTTTTCAGGTGCAACTATATCGAGTATATCGCGGAAAATAAGTATAACTAAGCTAAAGAAACTAAGTTTAGTTTATTTAATTGAACTGTAAGACCAATAGAAATATTTATTAATTTATCTAAATACAGTCGACATAAGCACAATTAAAAGTTTTATACTTCTTGATATTTTATGTAAATAGTACGTAAATGCAAGCCTGAGTTAAGCCTATCGTGTTTATATATATCAAGATGCAGGCAATTGCTTCAGTATCTCGTCTGTATGAGTTAAAGCATAAACGTATTTTTAATTAGTTTGCTGAGCCTTCTGTTCTTTTCCCCCCATGACTACAAATTTCGACCAAGGACACGCCGATGACTCAATGATATTCTAATTGTTGTATGAATATTATGAACCCTTACAACTTATTAAATTCGTCGTACATGTATTATAGTATTCTTTTACTTTCAATAATATCAATGTAATGTCCAATAACTAACACTTAAGGCGTTTCGTCTGCTTTGACAATTATTACACATTTTACAATTATTACAAGTTCTTTAGACGTCTCTTGGATGTTTTCTGTTTTACAGGAGACGATTTTTCTGTAGAGAAATGCCAAAAATGTTTGGGTTCCCGAAAAGTCAAAAATAATCGCTTATACGAAATATAAAAATTCATACACAAAATAATACACACGTCTAATTTTCTAAAATTATATACAAACTAGGTGCACATTACAAGATTACAATAAATACAATGATATTAATGAAGATAGGACAAACTATAAGAAACTTAATTGTCAGAATATTATTTCAAAGCGATGGTGATGTTTGCGTTCACCCAGAAATTTCGAAGTAAATAATTAGGTATCAATTTATAACATGTTTAATTTATTTTCTAATAATACAAGCATTATTGTTAATATACTCATTTAATTATATCGTACTACATATGTACAATGCATATTGTATATGTTACGCGACGTATGCAACATCTATTGATATGAATCAATTACTATATGTTATATATAGTCTTCTCGTCAGTCAATGGCTGTACTTATAAAAGAGAGCATCGCTTGATATATTTTATAGATGCAGTGTGGTCAAAATTGAAAAATATAAATGAATCTAAAGGGCCCGCTAGAAAAGCATCGTTATTAAAACAAATTACACTGCATAGAATGAATGAGGGCAGTGATGTGAGAGAGCACATCAATAAGTTCTTTGATATAGTGGATAAATTAACAAATATGGATATTGAAATTAACAAAGATTGATTGTCCACAATGCTATTGTATAATTTACCAGAATCATGTGAAAATTTCAGATGCGCCATTGAAACTAGAGATGATTTACCAGATGCTGAAACTTTAAGGATAAAAATATTAGAAGAAAATGATTCAAGACTACAAAATGGAAAAAGTGAAGATTCAACTAGTGGCACGGCACTGTCAACTAGTACAAAGAAACCTGATAAAAGAATGCATTATTAGTCGCTGATTTAAAAACAAATTTAATATCAGTAGCAAAAGTTGTCGATAAATGTAGTACTGTAATATTTAAGAAAAATGTTGCTTTAATATGTGATAATAATAATAAAGTTGCTAGCAGATAGAATTGGCAATTTATATCGCTTACGAATACTAGATAACAAAAAAACTGATTATGTAGATAAATGTAAAGATTATGATTTGATGATGTTATGGCATAACAGAATACGCTCACTTAAACGCTCACAGAACGCTCACTTAAACGAACAAAGTTTAAGACAGTTATTAATAAATACAACCAATATAAATTTTAAAACTAATGGTAGAGTATTAGATTGTAAAGTGTGTTTTATAGTTAAACAAATTCTAAAAACATTTAAACATGTAAGTGAGAGATGCAACGAATTATTATATAGAGTACACATTGACGTATGTGGTCCATTCAATTCACCAACACTAGGTGGCGCTAAATATTTCATCACATTCATTGATAATTATTCTAAATGGTGTGTAGTATATTTAATGAAAAGAAAGGATGAAGCATTAGACAAATTTATAATATATAAAAGATTAGTTGAAAATTTTACAGGAAAAAGAATAAAAGAATTGTAAAGTTGTAACGTTCCGTCTTCTTCCGCTTTATTTATATTGGAATTTTCTGAGGATTTAAGGATACGTGATTCGGATGGAGGAACGTATCAGGACAAGTTTTCAGGTAAATGATTTGATACTCGTTTTCTTTATTTTTCAATAAAAATAACAAAATATATTTTCCTATAAATTATACAATAAATAAATAAAAAAAATAGTAATAAATTTTATAATAATAAAAAAATAAGAAATAACTTCTACTCTATTGGCATCTCGGGGTAGATACCCTGCAACACAAAAAAATAACGATTTATAAATTAAATATTAGCGCTGGCATTTTATTTTATTTTCTATCTACTTATTAATTGGCTTATCTAAATTTCTACGAATTCAGACGGCCTTGACCCAGTGATTGCTCGCTTTGTTTACTCTATTTACTTAAACGGTTTATAGAAGTGGTCCGTCTATTTACACGGAGTTTCTTTCGCAATATCGGAATAAATCTTTATTCTCTCTTTTATATCACGCTAAAGTGCGCCTTAGCTAGTGATATATAAGACTTCGGTGTTTTACTCAGGAATAAGCATTTCTTTTTCCTTAGTAAGATTCCGTTTTCCTTTTGATTTATTTTAGAGCATTTACTTCTTATATTTATAATATTAGTCGATCAACGTTATGATGACTTGCAGATTTTCGGTCGCCGGTCGGTCTGGCATTAATCCGAGGTGCGCCTCGTGATTAATAGCCGTCTGGTAATTTAATTCGACGAAAAGGAGCGCCTATTCCCCGAATTAAATTAGGTAGATTTTAATTTTGTCTCCCGGCGGGTTTCTGGATTATTTTCTAAGTGAAAAAGAATTACTTTATCAGAAGTCGGGAGCGCCCGTTCTTCTGAGTCGGTAATTTTTAACTCTTTTCTTACGAGTAAAGGGGTTTTTCCTTAGGCCTCGAGAAAGAGTTTTTTTCATCTAGGAAAATATAGAATATTACCGGTCGGTAAATGACAGTTCTCTTCGTCACTCGGGAGGTATCCTTCCTCGACGAGTGCCGAACACGAACCGTGCTCTTTGCAAAATTTAGCGTACTTTTATACACGGAAAAAGTACGTTAACAAAAATCTGATTGGTTATTATTTATTTAAAAATACGGTATTGTTCCTATTGGTTAAATTACTTTCTTCTACCTATTATACTTTATGTTGTGTTTGTTTATTTATTTATAGCAATCATTTCGTGTATATGTCTGCCTGTTTATTATGATCTTACATTTAGAATAATTCTTGTCACGAAAATAAGTTAATTTATCCTACTCTTTTTCCCGTTACATTTCCCCCTTTTTTCGGGAGCGGAAATTTATCTATTATATCTAACGTAAATTTTTGCTTCGGACGATCGAAAGTATTGTTACTTTTTACTTACATTTTTTAAGGCGGTAGCTCGTCGCACCTGTCCCGTTTCTCTTATGATTCGTAGTAGATATCGAGTATCTCCGTTACGCGCTCGGTAGCGTACATATCCCTGTGGATATAGCAGGACTTGCCCATCAGGAAGTTGAAATTTATTCATCGGTCTGCTGGGTGTCGGCGTATCACAGTCGGGTGTCGTCGGTCTGTTTTGTGCTTCGGTGTCCTTGATTTCTTTTCTTAATTCCATCGGAATTATTTCAGGTGACCATGGCCGCTTTCGAGTGTTCTTATACGGCCCCCTGAAGTCTTCTTTTCTTAGTTTTGGCGTGGCGGGTCGTTTTTTATTTCTGTCGTTGTCTTCCTCCGAGTCCTCTGATGTAGACGAGGATTCTGTCGATGAAGACGACGAGGATGATGACGACGATGACGACGAGGATGACGACGACGATGATGATGACGAGGTTAATGAAGGTGATGGGCAGATGTCAATCACCTACGGGGTGGTTGTTGACTCTTCCCCGTCATCCTCGGTTAGATCGATGATTTCCACGGCTAGTAAGTGTGGACGGGGTGCTTCGAGGACTATTCTTTGGTTACCTCTTAGGATCTCGTCCCGTATTATTTTTGGTAGTTGATTCTTCTTTTTGGATGTAATTATCCGTGGCCTTGTTGGTTTTCTCACTGTCACGTCGTTCATTGCGGCGAGGGTTGACTTGACAATTTCGTCGAAGGTCTCGTCGGCAATCATTTCGATACTACGGTCGAAGGCTTGACGAGTTTCTTTATTTATACTAACTTTTATAAACAAAACGCGACTTTCGATCGTCCTCGCTAGCTGTCCCTTTTATTTATATTGCGATACATTTTCGTTCGTTACACTAATTTAATATAATAATTCGGATTTCGCTCTATTTATCTTAATTATTATTCGTGATTTTAAATTTTAAATTTGGCCAAAAATTAAGTTTACTAAAAAAATTTTACCTTTAATCGGTCTCACTGATGGCGTCCGATTCAGATGGGTCATTTAATCCTTCGTCCTGTAGACGCCATCTTATTCGTCGTCTTTTTTGACGAACAATTCGTCTTCTTTCTTGCCTCCTACGTTGTGCTGCTGGTGACCTTCTGTGGAATAGTATTCTATACCCTATGAGGGTAATTGCTTCCATTCCAAATACTATTTCCGCATCTGTCTGTTCATTCACTACTGCGAAGTGGCTGTTGAATTCACGCCCGTGACATGTGAAGGTTACTTGCAGTGTAAAGGGTGATCTCACATTTTGATGTACCGATGGACACGTCGGTATATAATATTGTTGGATTTCGTGCAATCCATGGGTGATGGAAGTACCTATTCGTTGTAATATTTCACCGACTCTCGGTGAGATTGTTGTTATTAGCGAGGCTGTACTTATAAATGCCCTTGTATGCCACCCATAGCACTCAATGGCGACGCTTAATTCTAAGAATCGGTGATATAGCTCCAACTCGACCGGATAGCGTTCCATGGTTGACTGTGTGCCTTTAGATGATTTACCGTGTTTATATTCGTTTACAGGATGGAAAATCGTCTGATATTTCATCTAATTCTTGTTTTATTGGTTTTAAATCGCTCACATGTATGTGCTTGACTTCCCCTTCTTCTTCGTCTTTTAAGTCGTAGGTAACAGGAGAAATTTTACGTATCACGGTAAATGGTCCCTCGTATTTAGGCGCTAATTTTGCGTTGAATACTGCCTGTTTATTGGATAGTTCGTGTGCTCTTTTTAACACTTTTTCTCCAATCCTAGGCGTCCATATTCGGCGTCTCAGGTCGTAGTAGTCTTTCTGTCTTTGAAAATTTCGCGCCAATTGTATTCGTGCGAGGTCTAAAGCTTCCTGTATTTGTTTGAACCGGTTTTTACTATCGACCTGTGCTGGGCGTTTGTTCGTTGTAATTTTTATTCCCGATGAGCATAATTCTCGACCATAATTTAAATAGGCGGGTGTATAACCGGTAGATTCGCAATGAGCTGTGTTGTATGCGAACGCTATATCGGGTAGGAATCGATCCCATGTTCTCTGGTTTTCGCCTACATATTGTGCAATCATCGTTTTTATCACTCGGTTTGCCCGTTCTACAGGGTTAAACTTCGGTGTATACGGAGGTGAGCGTCGGTGTATGATTTTTGACTGTTTTAATAACGTTAAAAAATTCTTACTTATGAACTGTCGTCCATTATCCGATATTATCGTGTTAGGACACCCATGTCGTAGAATTATTTGTTCTCGAACTGCATTTGCCACGGCTTCTTCTGTAGCTTTACGCAGTGGTCGTAGTTCAATCCATTTTGTCATTTTGTCTTGCATGACTAAGAGCCAAGTATTTAATTTTGTCGAACGAGGTAAAGGTCTGACTAAGTCGACAGATACTATTTCTCAAGGTTGTTTGACTTGGGTTGCGTGCATCATTCCCGCAGGTGCTTGCTGTGATGTTTTGTATTGTTGGCATATATTACAATTTCTTACATATTTAGCGGCCATTCTGAGCATGTCTGGCCAATAAAATAATTTTGCTAGGCGTGCAAGTGTCTTTGCAACACCCAGATGTCCTGCAGTCGGTTCATTATGCATTTTTTCTAGTACGTCATTTTGTTCACTTTTTGGAACACATTTTTTCCATTGTGTCGATTCGTCTATCTCATTAAAATCAAGTGTATGTAATATATGTTTGTATATTTTATTATTCTCTATACAGTAGTCGGTATTATTTTCCAGGTCGGCTTTGACTGTTGTTAAACATTTTATATACCAGTCTTCCTAGGGTGTGTTTATATTACAAATTTCTACGGGCTGTCGTGACAGTGTATCGACGAGCAGATTATCGTTGCCTGGCCGATATTTGATTTCAAAATCGTATTGACTGAGTTCTAGGGCCCATCTGGCTAAACGTCCTGACGGATTTTCTATCTTATTTAACCATTTTAAAGACTAATGATCGGTCAGTACAATAAAATGGTATCCTTCTAGATAGTCCCTGAATTTCCAGATGCTCCATTTTATGGTCAAACACTCAAGCTCAGTTGCAGAATAATTTTTTTCTGCTGGCGTGAGAGTGCGACTAGCATAAGCAATAATACGTACCGCTTTTTCGTACGGTTGAGTAAAGGCGGCTCCTAGTCCTTCTGTGCTTGCATCAGTCTGGAGAACGAACGGTTTTTCCCAGTCTGGGCAGGCAAGGATCATTGCTTTTGTTAATAATGTTTTAATTTCATCAAATGCCTTTTGCTGCGTTTCTCCCCATTCCCATTTCGTTTTTTTCTTCATTTGTTTATGTAGAGAAGCAGCAACATTGGAAACGTCTTTTAGAAATCGTCGGTACCATGAAATTAGTCCCATAAATCTTTGAATTTCTTTTGAATTTCTAGGCGGAGATAAATTAGCGACGGCTGCAGTTTTTTCTGGATCGGTGTGCAGGCCATCTTTATCTACAATGTGACCTAGATATTTAAGTTGTGGATGGACAAAATTGCATTTTTCGAACTTCGGTTTTAGCTTAGCGTTTCTTAGACGTTGAAACACTTCTTTTAGTATTTTTAAATGGTCTTCAAAGGATTTTGAAATGATGACAATGTCATCCAGGTATGCAAAAACATTTGGGGCCATTTTGGCGGTAATCACCTGATCCAATAATCGCTGGAATGTTGCAGGTGCGGAATGTAAGCCAAAGGGCATGACGGTGAATTCAAATAATCCCTTGCCAGGGACGGTAAATGCGGTAATCGGTCGACTTTCTGGTGTAAGTGCTACCTGCCAGTAGCCACTTTTCAAATCAATGGTGGATAAATATCTGGCTTCGGTTAATTTATCTAAAATAGCGTTGATTTGCGGTAATGGGTATGCATCTTTTTTCGTGACTTTATGAATTTTTCGAAAGTTTACGCAAAAACGATCCTCGCCATTTTTCTTTTTTACCAACACGATAGGCGAGCTCCATGGACTGCTGGACGGTTGGATTACACCTTCTTGCAGCATTTTATCGACTTCCGAATTTATGATATTTTGCATAATTGGATTCTTTGGTCGATATATTTGTTTCATTGGAGTAGTTTCTTCCAATATAATTTTGTGTTGCAACAATGGTGTTGGTCCTTTTGTATTTTCTAATATTATTTTTTCATGTAGCTTTAAGTATCTTAAACCGCTGTCTTCTATTTCACAAATATGTTCGGTTGGTGCATTTTTTATTAGAAAAATAATTCGATTATTTATTCGAATTTCCGTATTTAATTTTCTTAATGCATCCATTCCGAGAATAATTAGTTGATTTAACGTGTTCAATACCAGGAAATCTTGAAAATGCCGTAATACTTTTGTATATATATGCCCCGAAATTAAATCACCTAATTTCGTTTCGGAGCCGTCGGCTAATACAGCTATTCTATTACTTTCCTTATTTTGAAAGCCATAACGTAAACAGACTTCGGCAATTTGTTTACTTACGTACGAACTGACGGATCCCGTATCGATAAGTGCATTTATTTTATAGTCACCTATCATTACTTCGGTGAATAATCCATTGTCTAGTTCGTAGTTTTGTTTTCGGGCTGGGCCTGCTGCATTACAGGGCCGGCCCTTTTTGCATTTCCCTGTGCATGGCAATTGCAGTCATGAGTAAATATTCCGTCCTTACCGCAGTATGAACAGAATAGTTTTCTCGCGTTTGTGCATTTAAATCGGTCATGTCCCCGTTCTTTGCATTTCCAGCAGCATAGCGCTCTATCGTATATAATTGATATATTACATTTTGCTGTCGCGTTCGACTTATTTACATTTGTTTTGTTTGGGTGTATAAATTTACTGGGTGAGTTGGCATTTAATTTTGCCTCGATTTCGGACTCCTCTTTACTTTTCAGGTACTCTTATACATTCTGGATTATATGTACCGTTTTAGTAATTGCGCTTCTCGGGACATGTATACGATGTTCGGCTCGCATATTATAATAGATCGTCTCTATTTCTTTAGCTTCATCGTACCCTCCTCAACGTCGCATAAGCGTCATAACAGTGTTTACGAATGATCGTATTGTTTCTGTTATTGCTTGTTTTCTATTACTAATTTGTAGATCGAGATTTCTTAATTCTCCTGGTGATAAGTAGAAATTTCGTAGTTCCGTTTCAAGTTCCTCCAATGTATTTACGCTTGCTGCATAGTTTCGATGCCACAATTGTGCATCGCCTCGGAGTAACTCGTGATATCCTTGTAAAATTTATTCGTCTGTATATCTATATGCCTTTTGTAGTTCTCTTACACGTTCGAAAAATGTATATAAATCTTTTCCATCAAAATGACAATTCCATTTTCTCATTTGGTCGAGAACTCTCGTAGTTGGATTTGTCGTTTCTGCGGTATGAATTGCTGTGTTAAAAATTTGGTGATTTTCCTCTGCCATCCTTTTTATTGGCGATAATGTATCAGTTGTAGGGGACGAGGTACTTGGCCTATTTTTTTCATTTCGCAGTCGATGTAATTCTGCTTCCAGTTTTTCTAATTCTTCGGTTCTATCTAAATCTTCTTTGTATTCTGGAGCATCAGCTGGTTTATCGATATATCCTCCCGGATGTGTTCGTACGTACGATACCAACCGTGATTTTAATAAAGGTACACTGCCTTCACTATCTACGTTTATTTTTGTCAACTCTTCTATCAACTCATCTTTAGTGAGACGGTATATCCAGGATACGCGCGGGATAGACATTTTTCTTAAGCAAAAATTTTAATTTATAAAAGAAATTTAATTTTTGGCCTTACACTTTTAATTCTAATGTTGTAGCTCAAATCATTCACCGGATTTTTTTTTATCAGGTCCCTGTTCGGGCGCCATGTAACGTTCCGTCTCCTTCCGCTTTATTTTTATTGGAATTTTCTGAGGATTTAAGGATACGTGATTCGGATGGAGGAACGTATCAGGACAAGTTTTCAGGTAAATGATTTGATACTCGTTTTCTTTATTTTTCAATAAAAATAACAAAATATATTTTCCTATAAATTATACAATAAATAAATAAAAAAAATAGTAATAAATTTTATAATAATAAAAAAATAAGAAATAACTTCTACTCTATTGGCATCTCGGGGTAGATACCCTGCAACACAAAAAAATAACGATTTATAAATTAATTATTAGCGCTGGCATTTTATTTTATTTTCTGTCTACTTATTAATTGGCTTATCTAAATTTCTGCGAATTCAGACGGTCTTGACCCAGTGATTGCTTGCTTTGTTTACTCTATTTACTTAAACGGTTTATAGTAGCGGTCCGTCTATTTACACGGAGTTTCTTTCGCAATATCGGAATAAATCTTTATTCTCTCTTTTATATCACGCTAAGGTGCGCCTTAGCCAGTGATATATAAGACTTCGGTGTTTTACTCAAGAATAAGCATTTCTTTTTCCTTAGTAAGACTCCGTTTTCCTTTTGATTTATTTTACAGCATTTACTTCTTATATTTATAATATTAGTCGATCAACGTTATGATGACTTGCAGATTTTCGGTCGCCGGTCGGTCTGGCATTAATCCGAGGTGCGCCTCGTGATTAATAGCCGTCTGGTAATTTAAGTCGACGAAAAGGAGCGCCTTTTCCCCGAATTAAATTAGATCGATTTTAATTTTGTCTCCCGGCGGCTTTTCTGGATTATTTCCTATGTGAAAAAGAATTACTTTATCAGAAGTCGGGAGCGCCCGTTCTTCTGAGTCAATAATTTTTAATTCTTTTCTTACGAGTAAAGGGGTTTTTCCTTTGGTCTCGAGAAAGATTTTTTTTCATCTAGGAAAATACAGAATATTACCGGTCGGTAGATGACAGTTCTCTTCGTCACTCGGGAGGTATCTTTCCTCGACGAGCGCCGAAAACGAACCGTGCTCTTTGCAAAATTTAGCGTACTTTTGATTGGTTATTATTTCTTTAAAAATACGGTAATATTGTTCCTATTGGTTAAATTACTTTATTCTACATATTCTACTCTATGTTGTGTTTGTTTGTTTATTTATAGCAATCATTTCGTGTATATGTCTGCCTGTTTATTATGATCTTACATTTATAATAATTCTTGTCACGGTAATAAGTTAATTTATCCTACTCTTTTTCCCGTTACAAAGTGATAATGGGACAGAATATTGTAATGAAAAATTTAACAAATATTTAAACGAGTGCGGTATATCTAGAAGACTGGCTGCTCCGTATACGCCTGAACAAAACGGAATAGCCGAAAGAAAAAATAGAACATTAGTGGAGTCAGTGAGGTGCATGCTGACACAATCAAGAATGGAAAAATCGTTTTGGGGTGAAGCAGTTATGGCAGCAAACCATATAAGAAATAGATGCCCCAATGCAGCATTAAACTCTATATACATTATGGTATGGAAAAGCAGCTAAAATAAATTATATAAACATTTTTGGTTCTACGGTATATGTTTTAGATAAGAAACGGAAAAATAAACTATCAAATCGAGCACTTGAAGGAAAAATAGTAGGATACTCAGATGAATCGAAAGCGTATTGAATTTGGGTACTAATTTCAAGGGGAATTGTTATATCAAGGGACGTTAAAATAACAGATGAAAATATATACAGAAGAGACAAAGATATAAGAGAAGAGGAAAATAATGATACATTCGAAGAAATTGAACTTAACTTAACAAATAATTCTAAACGACATAACAGAGACAGAGAAATAGAAGTAACTGAAAAACGATTACCTGGAAGACCTGCACTAATAAGAACAGGTAAACCAGGACGACCACGAAAAATTTACAATAATAAAAATGTAATGGATACAGATGAAAATGATAAATCCAGTGAAATAGATATTTACAAAAATGGAGAAGATTCAGATGAATTTGAGAATGACGTATTTACAGTTGCGGAAACTAACTATGCATTTTTGTCAGTCGAAGAAAAGACAAATTGGGATAAAGCGATATATGATGAATACAGACAACTAATTAAGAATGATACATGGGATATGATTCAAGAACCGGAAGGAAATATAATTGATTCACGATTCATATTAACAACAAAGACTGATGTGAATGGTAATACAATAAAGAAAAAAGCCCTATTAGTAGCAAGAGTCTTTGCACAAGTTTACGACGATGATTACTATGATAATTTTGCTCCAGTTGTAAGATTAGAAGCATTGCGCATACTAATGGTTATTGCGGTCGAATTCGATTTGAAGATTAGACACATGGATGTAACTAATGCATATCTTAATGGTGAACTAAATGAAAAGATATATATCAAAATTCCAGATAACTTTACAGCTATGTTAAATAAAATTATATTATATGATAAAGACGAAGCGATAAAATGTAAAACACAAAATATGTTGAATAAAATAAGAGATGGTAGAAAAACATGCATGCTAAAAAAGGCTTTATATGGTCTTAGACAAGCAGGCAGAGTATGGAACTTAAAATTAGATAATATATTTAAAGCCATAAATTTGAAACCACTTAAAGCGGAACCATGTATGTATTATACTAAAGCTAAAGATTATATAATTGTCATTTTTGTATATGTAGATGATTTTTTGATAGCGTACAATAATATCACGAAATTTAACGAAATTCAAACCAAGCTTGCAACAAACTTTGAAATAAAAGATTTAAATGAAGCAAAATTCTGCGTAGCAATAGAAATAATACGAAGGAAGAATGAAATATTATTTTGTCCAAGTAAACAAATTAATCAAGTCATAAATAGATTCAATCTTACAGAAGCAAAGACATGTGAAACTCCAGCAGTTCGGAGTGTATTATATAATTTAAAAAGGGAGAAGGTAAGATTGACTCACCATACAGGGAATTGATAGGAACACTTATGTATTTAGCGGTAGCATCACGCCCAGACATAATGCATACCGTAGTATATCTCTCGCAGTTCAATAACTGTTTTTCAAAAGAACATTGGAATACAGCAAGGAGGGTTGTAAAATATTTAAAAAAGACTATAGACCTTAGTATCACATACAAAAAGGGAATTCTGAAACAATTAAGGGTTTTGTAGATGCAGATTGGGGTTCTAGCAATGTTGACAGAAAGTCGTTTACAGGGTACGTATTTTTATTAAATGACTTCCTAATTATATGGAAAAGTCAGAAACAGAAAACCGTAGCCTTATCATCGGCAGAAGCCGAGTATATGGCCATGTCTGAGTCTACCAAAGAAATATTATTCTTAAGAAATTTATTGTCAGAGTTGAACATCTCTGTCGACATAATATTATACAACGACAACCAAAGTGCAAATGTATTAGCGAACAACAACACATTTCACGCTAGATCAAAACATATAGACTTACGTTACCATTTTATTAGAGACGTTCTGAAAAACAATATGTTCAAAATAATTTATTTACCTACTAAGAGAATGATTGCTGACATAATGACTAAACCTCTTAATAAGACAAAACATTATAATTGTATAAAAGGTATGGGTATGGCAACGTATGATCGAAAATTATCAGGTTTCTTTATATAAAATATGCATTGAGAGGGTGTGTTAATATACTCATTTTATTATATCGTACCACATATGTACAATGCATATTGTATATGTTACGCGACGTATGCGACATCTATTGATATGTATCAATTACTATATGTTATATATAGTCTTCTCGTCAGTCAATGGCTGTACTTATAAAAGAGAGCATCGCTTGATATATTTTATAGAGAAATAAAATCCATTTTGGTCTAATACTAAAAGGTGTTATTTATTATATACAATATTCCTTTATGGACTAGTTTAACTCTGTTAACAATTATAATTTGAGGAAACATATTAAAGTCTTGTGTCAAATTTAGGACTAATATATTGCATATTTTTTTATCTATTTATTTTTTTTTATTAAACCTATTATAAACCATTAATAGGCTTATTTAGCGTACATGTACAGTTATTTCTTCGATTTGTAGTTTATAATCATCAAGGAATTTACATCATAATTAACTATTGATGCGAGATTGAGTGATTAAGGATCTGGATCGTATAGGTAGAAGCATGCTGCGTTCCCTGAGTCTTTTAATGATTTTTATCTCTTTCCGCATTGTACAGCGGATATTCCCAGGCTATGTGATCCAGAACTTGACTATCATATCCATACTCACATTTTGTACTGTTAGTTATATTTAAGTAATACAATGGGTAAGCGAGATTATAATAGATAGGAAAAAGGAATGCTACATGTTGATTAGTTTTGTAAGTCAAACAAACGGATATATGTATGGGTGTTTTTAACAAAAAATGGGTATGAACAAATAATTTTAAAAGACAATTTCATAAAATTATTAAATAAAAAAGTTACTGATATAGCAAAAAGCCATATTTAAACACAGAATAATGATAAAATTTTGTATGTTGTGGGAACGAAAAAGCATGGTAAATATATTTGAATAAGTTGGTCGGTTTATGTTATTTTTTCTAATTTGAATATCCAAATATTAAACCTTGAATTTCAAAGTTTCTAATTTGACCGATATTAGATAGCCATGCACAATACTATGATGTAGATATTTTAATTGGGTAAGAAATTCACGCAAAATTTCGACCACGAACACAATCATTATTTTCTTATATAAGAAATTTTAATTATATTCTTCCACTTGCTCTTACTTTTATTCTTTTTATATTGAATTTCCTCTGATTGTTTCTCTTATATGAATTACAAACCTCCTTTGGTGGTCGCTTCGTTCGAGATCCTTGTTTGGGCGGTTAACGAAATACAAGAACTATTCTTATTACTTATTGAGCTTTTTAATAAAATTAATAGTATTTAAAATTTAAAAATTCTCAAGTTTAACACACAAATTTGGATTAACTGTAAACAACGCAATCATGGCCAGTGGCAATGGATCGTTAAATCGAGGTGTGCCGAAAAAAGCGCAAACTGTCTTTTTATAAGATTGGTCATAAGTGCCGCCCCCGAAAACGGTGTCACTCTTGCTATATTATAATAGATAAAGAAAGAGGGAGATGGGCATCGATTCGTTTCATCGTTTCTTTTCATTATATTTGAGCAGAGCGATGTATCATCACGATGAAAATTTGATATGCGTGTGAAAAAAGGAAAACACCGTGATAATTCTGAATTGTTATAACAATCACATGCCCCTATTCTGTATACGGAAAGCGAGTTATTTTTCTTTGTCGGTCTCACGCCTTCTATCCTCTCAATTTTAGGTGCATATAATATCGTTGTGATTAGAAAATATAGTCACTATAGAAAACCTGAGTATAAGCATTTTATTTTGAAAGAGGTTTACTTTTCGAAAAAGCATGGGAGAAGGTCCGAGTAGAGGCAAACGCTTGTGCAACTGAGGTGGACCCAAATCAATTAGTATAATCCGCTTACCGTGGATGGTTATGAATGTCTATCATTATAGAACACGTGGCCCCTATACTATATAATGAAAGCGAGTTATTTTTCTTTGCCAGTCCTACACCTTGGATTTTCTGAATTTCGGTCAAGTATATAATACCGTTGCGTATTTGAAAGGGAATGACTATGGAAAACTAGCATAAAGACGTTCTATTTTCAAAAAGTAAAGAGATCAGCAAGAAGTTGACTCATCAATTAGTATAATTCCCTTAGTTTGACATTATAGGCGTGAGCGTAGAAGGAAAAGGAAGGAAGGGATAATGGAGTCCCTTCACCATGGAACGTATATCCATCATAGAATGGGTGATAGTAGGAAAGTTTTCTAGTGCAAGGTAGTGGACACACTAGCAATAAAAAACGATATAAAAGCGGTACGGCAGTGAGTTTATGCATCACAGCCTACTTTCAGATTTCATATTTAAACATTTTTAAATTGAAAGTTGAAGCAGCACTGAGCGTCAACGGCAACGGCAACGGTTTGCCGTTGAAAAGGGTCCACGTAGTCGTTCCTGCAAAGGGAAGTATTACAAGTCAATGGACTTGTTCGATGAGAAGGAGGACGTGTCGAAGTTGACAAAGTCCACCACCCCTCTTCCCATCGCTAAAGCCGCTCTTACAAGGGTTACCTACGTCCATCAAGAGATCTAGATCTCCGGCACCGTAGAAGGATGAAAAGAAACAGGCTCTTGCCGCCGGTTGGAGGTCCCTGTGCATGAGAGTACAGGAGATGGCAGACATAACTCTGCACACACAGTGTATGCAGAAAGGTTCGAGACTATCGATTCAGGTAATTTACATAATATATATATATATATATATATATATATATATATATATATATATAATACTATATTAATATATACATATATATATATATATATATATATATATATATATAATACTATATTAATATATACATATATATATATATATATATATATATATATATATATATATATATATAATACTGTTCATAAATATAATATTGATAATAGTAATATTCTTTTTTTTTGTTATAGCTCTGAAGAAAAAGGTCGAATCGATCCATTTGACGAGCGATCAAGGACGAGATCGAAGTCCCAGAGGAAGCAGAAGAGTCGGCCCAGGATCCAAAACATGAAAACAAGGACAACGATTGATCGTCACCACAGCCCATCCGTGGAAAGTATGGGCCACAGAAGTAGTTAAAATATACAGGACATCGACATCCAAGCAGAACTTCCCCGAATTATCGGATGTCCATGCAGAACAACGTTTATATAAAAATGTAAAAAATGTAAAAAAAATAAAATATATTATCTAACATGTGTCATATTATCTAACATGCTAAAATATGTATATAAATAATATAAAAAATAAAATATGTATTATATAAAATAGGCATGTATTATGATAGAAATAAATTCAATTAAATTATGATAAATGTGATGAGATTAATTATTTATGCATGTTTCCCATCCTAAACTTGTAACATGTAATATTAACTTTTTAAATTCTACAATTTTTTTTCATTTATTATAAATAACAAACAATAATATACATTAGTAACAAAAAATTTAAATGAAAGTAATTCAAATCATTAAATTAACATTATGGATTATAAAGATGTAAATAAGTAATCTATTATATATAGTAACAGGAGCAAACGAAAGATATAGATGGCTAAACTGGAGAAAGACAGAAAATGAAGATGTAGTAAAGAAAAAGGTAAGTAACAGATAATCGCACATGAAACCCCACCGACTCCAACCGGGGGGGGGGGGGAGGACACAGCCCCCAAAAAATTTTTGGAGGTCAAATTCCTAGAATTTTTTTTATTTCACAATTTCTTTTATTTTAAAATTTCTTTTAATTATAAATTTCTTTTTATTTGAAATATTTTTTTAAAGTAAGAATAAAATACTTTTTTCGAATTAAATGTTTTATTAATATAATTTTTTTTAAGATTACATTAAAATACATTTTCTTTAACCAGTTTTGTTCCGTGCGTACTTTCCACTTAAATAATGTTATAACCATGTGCGCATAATGATTATGTTACGGATTGCACACGTTGGTAATTACCTTCTGCATAGTGTATAGTTTCCATAAAGCACGTACTGCTCTTCATTCTGTAGCGATTGCAACGATGGGCAATGTAGTTCTTCTACACCAGCTATATTTCTGAAATTAGAGAAAAAAAATTATGAAAAAGTATGAAAAATTATGAAAATTATGAAAAGTATGGAAAGTATGAAAAGTATGAAAAATTATGAAAAATTATGGAATAATGAAAAAGTATGAAAAAGTATTAAAAAGAATAAAAAAGTATGAAAAAGTATGAAAAAGTATTAAAAAGAATAAAATAGTATGAAAAAGTATGAAAAAGTATTAAAAAGAATAAAATAGTATGAATAAGTATGAAAAAGTATTAAAAAAAAAATAAAAAAGTATGAAAAAGTATGGGAAAGTATTAAAAGGAATAAAAAAAGTATGAAAAAGTATGAAAAAGTTTTGAAAAAATATGAAAAAGTATGAAAAAGTTTTGAAAAAATATGAAAAAGTATGAAAACTTACATATTCGGTAAAAGATATGATAACCATTCCTTCTTTTCTCGACTCTTCACGTATATTTTCTACATTCCAGCACCACAAATCTTCTATGTGCTTTGCAGACTATGATAAGGGATATCGCCACATTCCCAATCTATTCAATGGTAATTCCGTTCCAGGCAGTCTACTGTTTTTTTTTCAGCCCATGTTAATTGTTGCCACGGGAATGGTGGAAAGGAGACGATCTATATGGATGTACTAAAACGTTGATTTTTTATTGTCTCTAGTCAGATAATTCATATTTTCTTCTCATGGTAAAACGCTATTGACCGCTTTCTCTATGAATGATATTCTCCTTCCACTTCTCCTTCTCCAGATTTTGATTTCTTTTAAAAGCGAATAAGTTCAGTTTCATCTTTCTTATTTCTTCATCTGTGATCAATACGAGTGTGTTGTATTGTATTAGTGTTTTATTTTTGTTTCTTACTTTTATCAGCCAGTAAAGCAGTGTTATTAACTGAAGTCTGAATATTTT
The DNA here is from genome assembly GCA_018907035.1 of Sycobia sp. Sy_11. Lineage (NCBI taxonomy): Eukaryota > Metazoa > Arthropoda > Insecta > Hymenoptera > Epichrysomallidae > Sycobia > Sycobia sp. Sy_11. Next base: position 814,615 of record JACCIC010000208.1, read on the forward strand.
GTTAGTTAACGTAAAATAAGATGGCTTTTCTTTCGTCTGATGAATTTCAAGTGAAAAACACTTTATGATATTCACAAACGTGTCAGTGAATTGATCATACACAAAATCGAGAATTCTTTAACAATAAGTACCGATCGAAATATGAAGTATCACCGTGTCATATTTCATTAAATTGTAACGTTCCTATCCCCCTCGGGATAGCCTACGCGGTATTTTCCCAGGGTAGTTTGAGAGGGGAAGAAGTTTTTCAGGATCGGACGGCGGATCAGGAAAATAATTATTCAAGAAACACTATATTTTTATAACATTAAAAATATGATTTTATTTGCTAAAAAGAATCAGGTCCTCTATTTACAGGATTCTGTAACAAATAAATAAAAACACAAAATAATTAATAAACGGTAATTTACAACTAGATCTATATATTTATTTAAACTAATTTCGCGCTATTTTCCGCGGTTTTTATAATATCCGGCGCTAGTTACCGCACAGATACCCGGTGTTATTTTCCACGCGGGGAAATTACAAGATGTGACAGGTTGATTTTAAATGGGATAAAATAAGGTAAATTTAACTCCGCTGGTCTTTTGAGGAGCGCCTCGTAACCAGGGTCAAGAGTTAAGGGGAAAGTTGACTAGTTGGGATAAGTAAACTGCTGGTCTTTTGAGGAGCGCCTTGCAACCAGGATCACGTTGACTTAAGGAAAGGTAAAATTATTAGCCGTCTGTCTTTGGAGGAGCGCCTGGCAACAGAGATCAAGCTAATAATTTCGGAGTAAATAAGTAAGTGAAAGGGTAAGTAAACCGCTGGTCTTTTGAGGAGCGCCTCGCAACCAGGATCACGTTTACTTAGGAACAGGTAAAGCTATTAGTCGTCTGTCTTTCGAGGAGCGCCTCGCAACAGAGATCAAACTAATAGTTTCGGACAGGATTTAATGTAAGGATAATTTCGAACTCTGGATAAGTTTTAGCTCCGGGAGGAGTTCCTGTGATTCGACTTCGGGGCAGTCGGTTCACCGGGCGAACTCTCGATTTTGCCTTTTGCAGGCCCTTTTATAATAAAATAATCGGATAATTCCATCGCAGCTCGTTTAATTTCGGACGAGGCGCCGAATTATAATAATTATATTGATAATAATAATAATAATAATCAATAATAATTATAATAATTATTGTTTTACATTTTATTATGATATTATTTGCAGCTGGTGTACTGCGCACAGTAATAGTATACATGTGTACAAGTTTATATATATATATATATATATATATATATATATATACATATTTCTATATGGTGAGTACATTAAGTAATTTTAATTAATTAATTTAATTAAATACAGCGGGTGTGTTCGTTTCCGGACACCCGTTGTATATATTGGAATTCGCGCGTTCGCAATATTCGTTGTGGCTCAGGCTGTTCGGTGAGCGCGTTTAGTGGTATGTGTGTGTGCGGCGTGTATTAGAGGGGATAACCGCAGTCGGTCTAATTCACTGAACGCGCTCTCTCCTGCCGCGCGCAGTGTATCCCCTCTACGGTATACTCCGTTCTTAAGCTTAGTAGTAGAGAGAGAGAGACTAGATATTGCGTTTTCTCTCTACTTATTCGATTTTCGGCAGTTGCGACGACTACCTTCTCCAGTACTCGTCGCGACCTTTGCCCGGCTTTCGGTATATTTATCTCGTATACATTAGTTTTAGTTTTACATTTGTAGTTAAAATGTTTAATATATTATTTCTAGTGGTGTTTATACATCTAATATCGTAGATGTATATAGAGTACATCCACGAAATTAGACGAGATGATAACTCGAAAGTTTAATTTATTATGCGTGCGCGGTATATTTATGTAAGTATTTTCTGTTTTGTTCGAACGAATTTGCGCGGCCATGTTTTTGGCCGTCGCAAAATAAGAAAGAGAAAAATGTACATCTTCTCCTCATTCAAGATTTGCACATAGACTAGTATGAAGAAAACAATATTCTAGACGATTACGGAAGTGTGCCGGAATTCCATTATGTTTCGATTAACAGTATATCCAGACTTCTAGGATCACGAGTGAGTAGGACTCATAAAAACTTATACAGTTGTAAAGATGCTTGCAACATTTTTATGGTGAGAAATGGCTACAAAATCATGAAAATCTTCGTAAAAATATTAAGGATTGTAGAATAAATTTACCAAACTCATTGAATTTCATTTTAAAATTTGATGATTATAATAAAAGTTGAATATTTATTAAAACCTACAGAAAATGAGAATGCTTTTCAACTTCATGAAGCATACAGTATAGGTTGTCTATTTAAAATGTAGCTTTGACGACAAACTATTCGCTTACAAATCATATAGATAGAAAAGTCCAATCGACGAGACAACTGTACAATGGTTTGTTCGTGAACTGAAATCAATTGGTGAGCAGATTGATTATCTCTAGAAAAATCCAAAACCAATGAACCTCACAGATTTTGAATAATTATCTTTTCAATGGTCGACCGATTGCCATATATGTCGTAAACCATTTGCAGATGAGCAACTGATAGTACGAGGTCATTGTCATTTTACAGAAAGATAAGTTTTTTGTTTTAGATAAATAAGAGAAGTTAGAGAAACTTGCATCGTATCTAGATAATGCAATACAGGAATTTCAATTAGATGGATTCTCAAATGAAAATATTGATCTTCTTAGACGTAAAGGCATATTTCCCTACGATTTTGTAGATGGACTAGATAAATTATTAACTACAAAACTGCCGTCGAAAAATGAATTTTATAATAAATTAACAGATTCAGCTATTACTGAAGAAGACTACAAGCATGCTGTTCATGTATGGGAAAGTTTTAATATAAGAACATTATTATTCTGACGTAGATTTAAAAACAGTTCTCCTCTTAGCAGATGTCTTCGAAAGTTTTCGAAATACATCTATGATAGCCTATGGCTTATGTCCTTCACACTTTTACAACTCAAGGGCTAACATTATCAACAGTTCTTAAAATGAGAAAGGTAGAATTAGAGCTTCTGACAGATAGAAAGTCGATGAAAAAAATAAAATAAAGACACTTTTATATTATGATATTAATAATCTATATGGTTGGGAGATGGTACAGCATTTACCAATTGGAAAATTTAAGTGGGTTGATTATGAATCCACTTGTAACTTTTTCAATACACCACCAGATTCTGGTATAGGTTATATTGCTGAAGTAGATTTGAAGTATTCTGCGCAAATGCATACCAAACGAGCAATGTACACCACTTGGTTCAGAATAAAAGAAACTTTTAACTACATTAAACGATAAAAAACGGTATATAATTCATTATCGCGCTCTTAAGCAAGCGCTTGACAATGGTTTTCGATTTAAAAAAGTATATAGAATTTTGAGTTTTGAACAGAAAGCCTGACTGAAATCGTATGTTGAACTAAGTACTAAAAAGCGAAAGCATGGAAAGAATGAGTTGGAAAAACTTTTTTAAAAATTGTTAATTAATGCTGCATATGGGAAATGCATTGAGCAAGAGATATCTCGCATTGATGTACGTTTAGTAAATAAATTCATTGGTCTATATGGAACAGAGACGCGCATAGCTCTAACTAATTATCCTAACTGTACAATTTTCGATGAAAATTTAGTTGCCATTCAGCTTAAGAAAACAAGTGTAACAATCAAAAAGCCTATATACGTTGGACTTTGTATCCTCGATCTATCAAATACATTAGTGTATGATTTTCACCATTCTTACATGAAACAGCGAGAGAGCGAAAAGTGTAAGCTCTTGTATACTAGCCCTGATAGTTTGATATATAAAATAAATGATATTGATATGTATGAAATTATGATGAAAGATATTCATAGATTTAATACTTCTGATTATGATGAAAGTAATGAGTATAACATTCCGCGTCAAAATAAAAAAGTTCCTGGGCTAATGAAAGATGAATGTAATGGAAAGATCATGATGGAATTTATTGATTTTCGGAGTAAAATTTACAGTATTTTAGTTGATGGAGGAGGGATAGTAAAAAAAGATAAAGGAATCAAATCAAGCATTGTAAAACCATCAATCACGTTGAAAGATCATCGAAGATGTTTGAAAGACCTTGTGATTATACAGTTAGAGCAGTGTAACATTCGCTCAAAATTATACATTGTGTATACAGAAAAACAGAAAAAAATTGCCCTCAGGCCATTTGATGATAAAAAATACTTATTGCTCAATACCACAGACATATTAGCTTGGGGTTACTATAAAATCCTAGAAGAGCAAATGTCGCAAGCTGCAAGTCAGGTAGAGAGCGAAATAATGGAAAGTAAAAGTCGGCCAATAGAGGAGCGGAATGACAATGATAGGGGATACTATGAGACTAATGGAAGAGTAGCTTAAGTAGGTGCAGCTACTAAGGAAGAAGAGAGGGAGAATAAAATCACAAATGAGATTCGAGTAACGGTAGATATACACGTAGAACAAGAGAGTAGCGATAAAGCATTGAATGAATATCAAGCTGCACGAGAGAGGATGACGCTTTATAGCAGTGATACATCGGATGATCTATCACATGAATGGAATCCTGAAGAAATGTTGGAAGTATTGGAAGGGGTAAGCTCAGTTGAAGTCGAGAGAAGGGATGTACTTCATTAGGCAATAGGAGGGGCAGAAATTGTGGTGGGGAATCAGATTTATGAACAGACTGAGGATGATGAATTCATTCGAGCAGTTGAAGAGTTTGAGAATTGTCAACCTTCTGCAAAGAAAACAAGACTAATTTAATAAGGTAGGAGAGATAATATAGATATAACTACGAATCTCACGAGATTCATAGTTAATTTTTTCTTAAAAAATTCATTTTTATTATGGTAGAATTAAGAAAATTTTTTTTCCCATTAGAACAGATTTAGTCACTCAGAATAAAATTTCTGAAAGTTTTTGCCGAGAAAGAAATGTGTGGAATTACAGAAAAATCATCAGTACATGGTGACTGCTCTTAAGCAAGTCTTCACACAATATGGTACCAAAGTCGTTGCGGAGCTTGACGAGAATTTTCAAATATTCTTACCAGAACAGATATCGTCAGCTATATTAAAAGATGAAGAATTTTTCGTAAATATGGCTAACAAAATAAGTAAGCTTTGCTTATTTATAGAGTATCAGGGTGGTAGTTGTTTTAAGTTTAATACTTCTACTTCTTAAGTAATAATAAAACACATAGTTTCCTTTCTTTTCATTATTTATTTGTCAAAAACAAAAAAAAATCATGTATAACTTCATTAAATAAATAAATATTATAATCATAATGCAATGTCTTTCTTATTTACTTTGAAATTAGTGTCCGTACACTTATCCATATATGTTACTTATATTATATCTTATATTTAATTAATTTTTTTTTTTATTTATCCAACTATTGTGCTCACTATGAAATCGTAACCATTTAACATATACGCGGTTACCACTACGTTTTAGTACTTTTTCTACTAGATAAATTTCAGGATACTTGATTTTCAGTTCCATAAGAATCCCCAGATACAGGCTTCTTATAAAAATCTTTAACGTGATAAGTTATTGAGTCAGTTTTTACAACTCTTGATATTGTAAAATTTTCAGTACACCAATTAGATGTGTAGCCTTTTTCAAAATATATTTTATTTTGCTTATTTATTTACATTATCTCCGACATTTTATTTCAGTTTTTTCATTGGTATCATCTCAATTAAAAAATGCTTCTTCACTTCCTTTTCGTTTTCTAGACTTATATTTTGTAGCTCAATTCCTATTGTTCGATGTTTTCTTGAATTCTGAGCTTTCAGTAAATCTGGTAGGTTATCTATCCATTTGTATTTTCCTTGTTTACTGAATTGTATCCAGACTGCAGTTTATAATGTTCTATTAAATCGTTCATAAATACTTGCATGAAGATTACTATGTGAAGAGTATAGATTCATCTTATACTTTTTTATGAGACGTTGAACATGTGAATTGTAAAATTATTTTCTCTGATTGGTTTGTAGATTTGATGGCACTTTTCCATGTTTCAATATCGTATTCATAGCGAGAGTAACATCGTTGGCACTCTTTGACTTTACTGGTTTAGATCATGCATACTTCTACAACAAATCTCTAACAGTAAGTAAGTATCGAAACTCTTTATTCTCCTTAGACTAGGGTATCATTTCATGTGCAACGAGCAGATTTGTATAGCTCTTCAACCACTTTATATCATACTTCCTGTTGACAATATATTTTTCCTTTCTATCTCTTTAACAGTACCATTCACATTAATAACCATTTGTGAAACACTATCTCTTCATCGAGTATGTAAGTCACTAAGAGTTTTCAATTTCCATTTTTAATTTTTATCGAAATTACTCTTTTTTCTTTCAATTTAAATCTATTTTTATTATTTGCATCATATTTTTGATAAGGATATTTAAATTTCTCTTCTGTTATGAATCCATTTTGTTCATAATATTTCTCAATTTCTTTTAGAACTTCATTAATTTTTAATGATACAGTATTTAGTTCCTGCTGCAAGGTTGAATATAACGTTTTTAAACAAACTGCATCACTAACTGCAGTAGCTTCACCAACATTACAAAGTCGTTTATTTTCTATATCAAAATTGCCATCTGCTGTAAAATTATATCCAATGTCTGGCAGACCTTAAGTCCCCTCCGTCTCAAATTTCTTCCAAACAAGTCGAGACTCATGATGATACTGATTGAAGAAAAAATGTATGTGTATTAATATACGTATATTCTATTTCACGCAGTTGCTCAATAATTGAATGGATTTTATTGATATGATTGTTATTTTCAGCTGATTGTTCAGCAATTAGTAATCTTAGTCTCTCAACAAACTCATTCGGATCATCCCAGCCCACTAATTCTAATGAAGAATCTTTCTTTGCTATTTTATATTTAGGCATGTGACATCTTCCTCTCTTTTTTGTATAACTAGCAGTTTTGTGAAATATCGGTGCAATAATGTTGAAATATTTTCTAGTCTTCGATGAGCGTATAAATTCATCTTTACTCTGTTTTTTACGGTGAGCACTTGTTGCTTCTAGAATACTGCGATAATTTTCACGATCCGTTATACTTATTAATGTGTCATTTGGGCCTTGTTTAATAAGTAGCTCCATTAGTCCATTACTTTTAGTATAAGTTAAATCTTTCACTTTTATGTTATTATCATCAAATATAATTTCATTTATATTGTCTATAATTCCATATATATTATCGAATTTACTGCGGCTTTGATCTAAAATATTAGTTTTAATATTGTTTTCATGCATAGATTTTAATGTCGAATGCATCATTGAGTTATCTAATGAGGCAAAATCATCATCGGAATTATAGTCTTTTATGGAAGTTGAGCGAATATTATTATCTAACATGAAACTCAACTTTTTCGGGATCTAGTTCGTTTTTTATGTTGTGATCATCCGAAAAGAGATTAGAAGACTGTAAACTTTTTGATTCGACAAGCTTTTCAAGTGGTTTAATGACAGATTTCAATGTATCTCCTACAACTTTTTCAAGATTCTCTCTCTCTCATGTTTCAATAGTGCAGAATTTCTTTTAATAGCTTTACAAGCTTGCAACAGCCCGCTAAGAATATTCTTTTCGTTCTCAAATTTTGAAATGGTATCACGTGCTGTGTAAAATCGGACTGAGTATTTAAGATTTTTTAAATTTATTTTATTGCAAAACAGTCAAAACATTTTCTGTAACTACCATCATCCATCGCTCTATCTTTATCCATAACAGCAAATTTATCATTTTTCCAGCATTCAGAATAAAGATTTCGAAACTCGTTGAAAGACAGATCAGTATGGACATGGTCATCATAAATATGTTTTGAATTCACATTATCTTGACTATAAATTACAAACATATTAATATTATGTCTAATTACATGTTTTAGTACATGCGAATATGAATAGCATAGATAGAAGTAGTCTACACTTTTATGTCTCCCATATAGAAAAATGCTCAGACATTATCTTGCTTCTCACAATCTACATCAACAATGAACCGAAATCATAATTGAATTGAGCATTGCTTCATCTAGTGATATTACAGATTCATGTTCACTAAACGGGAAATATGAGATGCCTTCGATTAGTTCTATGACTTTTTTGAGACACTGATACTTTGGGTGATTTAACGATTTTGAATGAACATACACCTTCTCGAATCTAAGACCATTGGAATGAGTGATTAAAGCTAAGAAGATATTGATTTTTCAGCTCGTATATTATCTGGTAGTAACTCTCCGTGTCGCTTCCTGCTTGTGAAGTTGTTAGCGACGGGCAGTTCCGTTATTACTTTTCCGTTATTACTACTATTATTACACGTAGAGAAAAAAGCTATAAGATATTAAGGTGATTGATTGATCGTGAAGTCGATATTCAAGATCATTTGAAAGTTAAGTAGTTATTTTATCAAGATGCATTAATCTCTTATCGATTTATACTACGAAGGTGGTCTCAGAAATACCTGGCCTCACCAAGAGGTGGCGATAGTTGCTCAAAAAATACCACTGTATTAGAAAGTACATAATTTATAAATCATTTATCTCAAATTTGAAAACGCCATGATGTTTAATATTTGTTTGACAGCCATCAATAATGAACGTTTCCAGTCAATTTGTAAACATGGAAAAATTGGTCATCGTTATGTGATACAATACTTTCATTTGAAGGGCCTCAGCCCTAGCAATATAAAAGTTAAACTAAACTCTACTTTGTAGATTGGACACTTTAGACTGTTCTTTCATTTGCAATAGTAAAATATTGAGTAGCAGAGTTTAAACGAGTCCGTATGAGCTGCCAAGACGAGCATCGCAGTGGTCGACCAAACGAGGTGACGACTCCAGAAATGTTGAAGAATATCTACAAAGCGGTACTGGATGATTGTCGACTGAAAGTGAGAGAAGCAACAGACATGGTAGGCATTTCAGAACGTGTGGTATATCGCATATTAACTGAAAATTTGGAGATGACAAAGTTATGGGCAAGGGTGTCGCGTTTGCTCACAATGGAACAAAATTAGTGTCGTGAAGAAGTTTCAGTTGACTGTTTAGCAATGTTTCGCAAAAATAAAGCTGAATTTTTACGCCGTTTCATAACCATGGATGAAACATGGGTCCACCATTTCTCATCCGAAATAAAAGAACAATCAAAACAATGGACTCAAAAAGGAGAATCGGCTTTTTGGGATACGTGTGGGATAATTTTCATTGACTATCTTGAAAAAGAAAAAATTTATCAACGGCGAGTCTTATGCGAACTTATTCAAACGTCTTAGTGAAAAAATCAAGCGAAAGTGGCCGCATTCTGCTAAAAAGAAAGTGTTATTCCATCAAGAACATACACTAGCTAACACATTTGTTATTGCAATCGCTAAAATTCATGAATTAAAGTTTGAATTGCTACCGCATGCACCGTATTAACCATACTTAGCTCCCTCGGATTATTTTCTATTCCCAGACTTGAAAAAATGGCTCGCTGATCAAAGATTTTTCAACAATGAAGAAGTGATGTCGGCAGTTAATGTCTATTATGTGGAGCTTGACAATTCTTATTATAAAAAGGGTATCGAACTTATTGAATATCGCTGGGAAAAGTGTATAGAGCTGAAAGGAGATTATGTTGAAAAATAATATATTTTTTCCAAAATTTTTGAGTTTTATTTGTTGGGCCAAGTACTTCTGGGACCACCTTCGTACATTTAAATGTTTCTCGAATAATTTTTTTAATATCAACTCAACGTAGAAGCAAAATAGTAGTTTGTGTAAATTTAACTTTCTACTCAATTAAGATTTTAGCAAGGGTGAGCTCCACAATTCTATTTTTTTTATTTGTAGTGTATTATAAAATATTGATGTCCATATGTCTTTAGTTCATCTTTCACTTTACTGCATTTTTAAAAATACCTTTGTATTATTTTATAACTTTCCTCTAATTGAAAACTCCATATGATCACCTTTGGCAATAGGCATGTAGGTATAATATACAAAATCATATATAGATGTATTTAATACATGTATTTGATAGATATGCTTTTTGTTCCACTTCAACTATGGTTTCTTTAAATCAACATATTTCATTACTAGTAATTCAAGTAGAGTCGAGTCAAGTCAAGTAGATATACCTTGATGCTCTTGCAGTAGGTATCTAATGTCTGTGAAATACTGCTCATCTCATGTCACATTGAATACAGATTTGTATGAACAGTATTCTCAGTGGAAAATATAATTTTGTTAATAGGCAAATAATCAAATTAGTAGTTCAATAATGAATCTACTTTTAAAAGTACTGGGCATGCGAGCATACGTAACAGCAATTACTGTTGTACAATAAATACATAATGGGTTCAAGAATGGACAATTAATATCGTTGAAGTATCAATTTTTGGCGTAGTTACTATGATTGGAATTTTAATAGTACCATATTTTTTCAAAGTAATGCGAGTGGTTAGAGTTACTTTTTGCAGTGCTTTTCAAAAACATTGATTTGATTACAAGAAATAGAATGCGGCTCTAAGTACATGGAGCTACAACACTCTGCGCAAGAATAGGACGAAATTCGTTTTCCGAGTCGTTGGATAGGTAGGTATCGTCTAATTCTGTGGTCTGCGAGGCTGTTTTACGCAACTTCGTTAGATTTTTGTAATGTAAGTTACAACAGCGGCAAAAATAATTAAACTAAATAAGCGAATTATTAGTTTGTTATTGTCGTTTAGAAACTATATTAATTTAAATAAAATATATATATACGTAAAATTCTTTTTTTTATAAAAATGTCAGACTCTAAACCCAAAATATTAAAATAAATTTATTTTACAATAAAATGAGATGGACTTTATACTGTTATAAAATTAGTTATATATATATATATATATATATATATATATGTGTGTGTGTGTGTGGGTGTGTGTGCAAATATAGCGGACAAAGATAGAAAAATAAATATAGGAATACGTAAATGTTATTAGCGCTAAACAAGTCAAACGATATCATAAATTAAGTATGTATATTGAATATCATTACATTTATTTTATTGTATTAAAAATGAAATGTTTTTTGTAAAATTTTAAAAATGAACTGAAATATTTTCTTGAATTATACAATTTCATATAATTAATTTATTTAGTACGAACCATTGGTCGATGAGACGCTAAATATCTCTATGTTAATATTCTGCGGTAAATTCTCCTGCATACTTCCAGAACACTGACTGCTAACCATCCCTTGCTTGCGCAATGAATATGTGACTTCGATTTCCAGTTTCCTGGTCGAATCCGCTTAGGAGTAAGTCGTGACTGACGCCTATTTCAGTATTCAATCATTTATAATTATTTATTGTAATTGAATACAACACATGATATATTTCATTTATAGGTCTACAAATAAGTTTCCAACGATTTCTTTCCAGCAAGTTCTTCCTGAATCTGACACGGATTCTCACGCAGTAAAGCCTCTAATTCCTCGTCTTCAACACGTCTTAGCTTTTCGGAACGATTCTTGTCTTGAACTTCAGAAACCACTTTTAAACTGTTTGAACCACTCACCGCACGTCGCTTTACTAATACAGTTCTCTCCATCAGTTTCTAAAAGCAAACGATAGACCTCAGCTTCACTTTTCTTCATATTAAAGATAAGAAGCAACGCTTTCCGCAAATGATGTTTATTTGGCTGGAAACTTGCCATGATTTTGCTCAATAAAATAAACGAGGCAGAAGAGATGGTCAAAAATAATACCGCAAAATTGTTAAAACATATACAACCTATAAATATAATACATGAGGTCTGATATTTCTGCCTGATATCCATAGGTGACGCCATCTTTTGACAAACGCTAGAATCTGACTTGTACACTCAATCTAAAACTATGTTCTTCTCTAAATAATGTCTATTTATCATATTACAGATGAATATAATATCCATTTATAATTCAATTAGACTAAAAAAATATGAATAGTTGATACGACAATGTAAATAATAATCGTGTATCATAATAATTATTAAGAATTAATAAATTAATGTATTACTTGTTTTTATTTCTGAACCAAATTTTTTTTCTTTGTTAATAACTACTAATTTCATTTCAAATGTAATCATGTCAGTAGTTATTAAGCAATAATTTTGGATCTTTTCATACAACAATAGGAAAAACCACTAATAACTTGCCTTCATATAAATGAAGACGTATCTGAAATGCAGAGAAAAAAATTAATATAAATAAATAACAAATCGAGCAACAATAAATTAAGAAAAGTTTAAAAAAATAAAAATTTAGTGCGAATATCCTTCATTTCGAGGCTGTATAACATAATGAGAAAAGATCAACCCAAGAATTAGTAAGGCCTGACTCTCTGACCAGTCATTTCAATTTCTCTGCTACTAGTACCTTTAGACTACAGAGATCATGAATATAATAATAAGTCATGTAACTATCACTCATCCTACAGAACAGTTCAAGATAAGGAAAATAGATTTTTCCTTAACTTGAAAATAACGGGGAAAATAATGTCCACATTAATTGATTCAGGAGTTCAGAAATCATGTACAAGACTCACGTCAGGAAAATTTCTATCGATGGTATCAACACTAGTCCTATCTTAAATGTAACTATCGATGCCTATTGCAAGCACACACAAGAAAGTGGTACGAATTCCAAATTTTCATACCTTTCAAAGCAAGGTGATAAAACTTTTTGAGCTCTGTCTCTCTCTACAAATGACAGAATGAAGCACCTGAACGTTTTACCATGGAAACATTTTAGAATGTAGAAACTACATTAAATTATAAAGCATTAGAATTATGTAAGATTAATAAATAATTATATGAACAAAAAGAACTATTAATGAAAAGGAATATTTCTATTGTGTATTACATTCTTTACCTTTGCTGCTTCTATGTATTATTTATTATAATATTGGGTGTACAAATAAGTTTCCGCCGTTCTTTATAAAGAAATAAGAATTTATTGTAAAAAAAGATACAAATAATGTTATTCAAAATATTGCCCATCACTGTATACTACTTTGGACCATCTTTCAGGCAGCAAGTGGATACCCCGTCTAAAAAATTGATCGTCTTTTGAGGCGATCTATGAACCAACCCATTTCTTCAATTCCTCGTAAGAAGTGAAGTGCTGCTCATCAGGGACTAAACTAAACCTTATATTAATATTCTAATTTATATATACCCCTATCCCCATTAAACTAAAAAACAATTCCCACAGACAAGCCGCCCTGCAATAAATATTCTGCCTCCTGTATCAACAGGACATGGATCTGCCTATCCTGCCATCGCAAGAATTCATTGTAGAGCTCGGCAGTATTCATTGGTTTGATTTGCTCGTTGATAAACACTTGTCACTTGATTGACGATTCAATAAATATTTAAATTCAATATTATTCTGTCATGGTTGATAAATATTATGTACCCTTTCGGTGCTTGTTTTCTATATGGCCCATCTTATTAGTTGTGATTCTAGTTTAGTTATCGAATATAATTTTTTTTGCAATACTTTATTTCATCATTATACAGCATATATTACTGTTAATGCTGCACTTTTTATTTATAATAAACTAATTATTAACTGTTAGAATATTCTATTATGAATTTATTCAAAATGTATGCCATAAGATAGTTAAAATATTTTGTTAATATTCCCATATCTCATCATCTGTAACAATTAATTTCTACCAAAGCTTTGACGGCGGTCTATAATATTAGAGTCATATGTCCTGAGCTCCTACATAAAGATTTTAATCATGAGTTAAGAGATATCAATGTACGGTTGCATAGATTTTTCGCAGCCACAGTTATCACCTGAACTCCTAGATCGTTTCAGTAAAGCGTTACACGTACAAAAATATTTTTATTTTATTTATGCAGTATACCTTTCAAATACATTACTTAACTTTATCGATTTTTTAGCTAGCTAAAATTCTATGTTGAATGGCACAAACATTTAAATCAAGATTTTTCAATGTTAAATTAAACTAAATTAGTATCGTATAACAACATAATATACAAACCTGATTAGCAGATATTGCTATGGGATCGGGATGCAAAATCCAGGTGACAACTTGATTAGATATATGGTAAGTTTGTAAGCCTTTGTAGGTATAATATTCACGTTCAAAACTTGGGAACAGCCACTGAAGCGGAAACGGCTGGACATATGTGCATGTACCTGGCCGAATTATTCGCCATAGATTAGTTATTACATTATCTAAATATGGATTATCGGAACCAGTAACCTGTAAACATTATTATATTACTTATTATTTGTAGATATTGTATATATACATATATATTTGTAGATATTATATATATATATATATATATATATATATATATATATATACGTATATTACTCAAGAATTGTGTCGTTATTATTTTTTTTTATGTTATTTAACGTCGTTCTATTTATGCTTCCATATATCGGTGCTAATTAGCGACGGAGGTCTATGATATGTATGTAAACAAAGCACATGTAAATTATTACAGCGGCACTTGTATCAATCGGCTGAGACCGGGATTTGAACTCGAATCACCAAGTTACTAGTTCTTAGCTCTAGCGATCGAGCCATCGTAGGCCTCGTTTCATTATTCTTCTAAGATACTTTGTAAATATACAAGGCACCATTATTCTAATATATACTATTATTATTATTATTACCCTTAGACTAATCTGAAATAAAAATATATTAGCTGAAAAAATTGTTTCTTAATAAAGTTCGATCTGACTGTCTCCAACACCTTTACCCAAAGTTTCGAGCTCGCTACGACTCCTCATCAGGGATTAAACTAAACCTTATATTCTAATTTATATTTACCCCTATTCTCGCGAAAATAAAAATTTAGTCATTTGAATATACAATCCCCCCTCTATACAAAATGTTCAAAACGAATCAATTTAATAAAGAATGATAAATGTTATCTAATTTACTTGACTCTAACATTAAATTCACATTATTTCGATTCCTTGACATTTGAATACTTTCCAGACTCTCCCTTTTGTACTTATTACTAATACCATATTCCAAAATATCCATATTCACAAAATCAAAAGAATGCAAAATCTTCAAATATTATTATTAAATAATTGGAAAAGAAATTACTATTTAAATGATAGCACATAGAAATATTTTAAATGTGAAAATGGTACTGTAGCAAAATGTTATGGGGTTCCCAAGATACATAAAGAATAGGTGACATTTAGAATAATAATATCTTCTTTTAATTTCCCAACTTATAATATTGCTAGATTTTTATCTAATATGTTAGTAAAGATAGTTGGCAAAACTAGTTCTTATATTAAAGATGGTTGGCGTTTTTACAATGAATTAAAAGCTATTATTATTCCGAAAAACTACAAGATGATTACATTGGGTATGGCATCTTTGTTTACAAATGTACCTTTACAATTGCTAAATGATATTATACAAGAGAATTGACATGAAATTAATTTAAATACAAAATTAACAATGAATGAATTTATTAAGACAATTAATATAGTCTTGATAACACAATTTTTTCGTTTGATAATAATTTTTATGAACAAAAATAGTCCAATTGAGTCGCCACAGTCGCCGGTTATATCCAATTTAGTTATGGAAAAATTAGAAAGTATTGCTTTATCAAAATTAATTTTTGAACCAATCATATTTAGAAGATATGTTGATGATATCTTTACCATTGTTTCAGAAGTATTAGTGGATAACATGGTTGATGTTTTAATTCTGTATATGACAAAATCCAATTTACAAAGGAGATTGAAGTCAGTAATCAGTTGACTTTTTTCGGTATAGAAAACCTACTTGGTCAGGTAGATTTTTAGATTATAATTCACACCAACAATTCGGAAACAAAATTAGGATACTGAAAAATATCATTGACAGAGCAATAAAATTGTCACATAAGGATTTTAGACAAAATAATTTACAGATAGTGAAGGAAAATTTTCATTAATAATGGATATCCAATTGAATTTATTAACAAATTAATTGCAGAGAGATTATTTAACATTCAAAATACCGAAAATAGATATAATGTAAGAGTTGATGTTAATAAGGGCAAAACCACAGTTTTACCATATGTTAGAGGATTATTGAAAAGAATTAAAAGAAATTTTCAGAAATATAACATTCAAAATTTCGTTAAAAATACTAACAATATAAGTAAGTTATTTAATAATTGCAACCATAAGGATGACCTATATGTAAAATCGAAACTTGTTTACAAAATTAATTATATGGATTGTAATGAACGCTGCATTGGACAAATAAGTAGATATTTAAAAAAGAGAATTTATGAACATAAATATAGTTTTTCGTAGTTACACATATTACTTTTGGTTTAAAAGAACATTATTTGAAGTTTTTAAGTTATTTTCATTTTGTGAATGTGGATATTTTGGAACATGGTATTAGTAATGAGTACAAATGGGACAGTCTGGAAAGTATTCAAATGTCAAAGAATCGAAATAATGTGAATTTGTGTTAGAGTCAAGTTAATTAGATAACATTTATTATTCTTTATTAAATTGATTGGTTTTGAACATTTTGCCTAGAAGGGGGATTGTATATTCAAATAACTAAATTTTTAATTTCGTGGATATATAGGTGAATATAAATTAAAATATAAGGTTTAGTTTAATCCCTGATGAGGAGTCGTAGCGAGCTCGATACATTAGACAAGCTCATTCATTCTTCAATTGGGTAAAGGTGGTGGGGACAGTCAGATTGCACTCCACTAATAAAAAATTTTTTCAGCTAATATATTTTTATTTCAGATTAGTGTACGGAGGTTATTTTAAACAAGGACAGTCTGACTGTCATAATAATTTTCAATTAATTATATATTGATATGTACTAAGATTGATATAAATATATATTTATATTATTACGTATTAATTTTAATTTATTTAATTGGACTGTAAGGCCAATAGAAATATTTATTAATTAATAGCTATTTTAGCCGACGGTTCCGAAGCAAACTTAGAGACTTTATTTTCAGGATCTATATATACGCAAGGCTTAAGACTTTTTCAAGATTTCTTAGTATTAAATACATTAAATCAGTTAATGTTTCTCGGAATGGATGCATTAAGCAAATTGAATACCGAAATTCGAATAAATAATCGAATTATTTCTCAAACAGAAAATGTATCAAATGAACATACTTGTAAATGAGAAGGTGTTGGTTTCACGCATTTAAAAACAAATGCTAAAATAATATTAATTGAATTTATTTCAAAAGTAAAGAAAAAATTAGAAAATCTAGAAAGTCCAACACAGTTAAAGCAAAATAAAGTTGTTTTGTAAGAAAATATTCCAATGAAACAGAAAAATCGAAAAAGAAATCCGAGAATACAAAATATTGTAAATTCTCTAGTCGATAAAATGTTGCAAGAAGGAGTGATCCAACCGTATAGTAGCCCTCAGAGTTTGCCGATTATCAAACTCACGAAAAACGACACATATCCATTACCGTAAATTAATGCAATTTTAGATAAGCTGCGAGAAGTTCGATACATATCTACAATTGATTTAAAAAGTGACTACTGGCAAGTAGCACTTACACTAAAAGGCCGATCGACTAACACATACCGTTTCTGGCAAAGGATTATATGAATTTACCGTCATACCCTTAAACTATAGAACGCACCTGAAACTTTAGAATGATTATTGGACTAGGTGATTACCCTTGAAATGGCTCCGAATGTTTTTGCATATTTAGATGACATTGTCATTATACCAAAAACATTCAATGACCATTTAAGCATTTTAAAAGAAGTGTTTTAGTTCTTAAAAAACCCCAAATTGAAACCAAACTTTGAAAAATGCAACTTTATCAAAGATGACAAAGTAGATAGAATTAGGACCTCTTCATAAAGCCACTATAGAAGCTGTGACAAATACTATAAGAGAACAAATAAATTTACGTCATGAATATCCTAACACAATAATACCAGATAATGGATGACAATTTATAAGTAAGGATTTTGTGACAATATTAGAAAAACCTAAAATCACATACCGACGTTCACCACCATACACACCACAGTAGAACCCCGTATAATGAGCGAATCCCGAGATCAAGACAATGATTTCACAATATGTAGGTGAAAATTAACGATCATGGGAGTGATTCATACCGGATATATCTTTCGCCTACGATACCGCTCCTTGTGAATAAACTGGATATACATCTGCTTATTTAAATTTTAGTCACGAATTACGTCCACCAGGAGTGGACATTAAAAGAAACAAGGATCTAAGACAATTAGATAATAAAAATAGGGTAAAAAAAATACAAGATGCATTGGATCTCGCAAGAATACAACTAGCACGAAATTTTCAAAAACATTATCTTGATCTTGGAAGCCAAATATGGATGTCTCTGTTTTGAGAGAAAGTGTCAAAAAGACCACAAGAATTATCCAATAAATAGGCAGTATTCAACGCAAAATTAGCATCAAAATACGATTTAAAAGACGAAAAAAGAGGGGGAAATTAAACACATACTTGTTCGTGACTTAAAAGCAATAAACTAAGATGAAAAATTAGATGAAAAATCAGATGATTTCTCCGACTTGAATATGAATATAAACACGGTAAATCATACATGGATTTGCAGTCAACCATGGAACACCAATCTATCACCGATTTTATGAGGTAAGTATAGCCATCAAGTGCTATGGGTGGCATAATACAGCTTTCATTATACAACATCACTAATAACTATAATTTCACCAAGAGTCGGCGAAATACTTCTAAGCAGAGACGCCTCCATCACCTATGGATCCTACGAACTCCTACAAAATTACGTACCGATATGTCGCTTCACAGCGATCTTCAAAGTCTTTTGATGATTAACTAATCGTTTGAAAGAAAATTCATTAATCCATTATCCATTTGTATCATATACAAAAATATCTCGTGAAATTATATTATTAGGAGGCGAACTTATTCTCCGACGTTCACGTTTCGATGGCGATATACGTAGTATGAAAAGTCAGATGTGTCGGATCTCGTACTTATTTTTTAGTTTTGGTATTTACCAATAAAATTCAGTTATTATTAAAAACATTATAATTTTTTGATCAGTGAGAAATTCATCATGATAAATCGTTTTTTGACATGTCCTTTTGCACTATTTCTTGGCAAGAATGAGCGTGCCCGTTAAGATTAAATATCCTTATATATTATTACTGTTATTAATATTATTATTATTATTATTATTAGCATTTTATTCTTATTATTATTTTAATTTTTATTATTATTATTATTACTATTATTATTATTATTGTTGTTGTTGTTGTTATTATTATTATTTGTATTATTACGGAGTTGGTCCTTCCGGACCCTGGACGCATGGGAATCCCTTCGCGTCACTCCCTAAGACCAGCAGTCGCTATCAGTCCACAGGCCTCCCAGAACAAAACTATTCTGTTCACCATGCTGGCCTTGATGTCCTCCATATCCACGGATGTAGCCATTAAATACTGCGATCTTCTTCCAGCTATGTTTGGATAGTCAAGGATTTCATATTCGGTGTAACAAAAGCGACAGGAGGAGTTCCTTGTGAAACCCATCTTGCACCTGTGAGCATTAAGTTTACCATGAACCGTGAGGATCTTGATAAGTACCAGGAGATGTAGCCTTTTTTCTGCTGAAGGCCAGGAAAGCCTTGGTTCAGTTCTTTGCATTTCTAATGACAATGAAAGCTTTTGTCTGCCTGGATTTCCCATGTTCCTCCCATTATCGGCCATTTTCTTCTACTACCCATGTCTTTATCTCCGCTTTAATGAGGGTGTTGCAGAGTCCTACAGCCGGTTTCGTGCCATTATGGGCAGCTCCAGCTTCCATTTTGGCCAGATCATTCGCCACCATGTTTTCCATGATCCCTTAATGGCCCGGGACCCACAGTAGAGTGACTTTCACCTTCTCCGCCAACCTGTTCAGTACTAGAGAACAGTCTTTAACCAGCTTGGATTTTGTAGTCTAGCTATTTAGCGCTTGTAATGCGCTCTTAATATCTGAGCAGATATAAATACGGGTGATACTGGGTGCTTCCGTGGCCATCTTCGCTCCTCTCATTATGGCCATTAGCTCAGCTTGAAAAAAGGTGGGCTATCGTGCCAACTAGACGATTGTTCCCCTGCCATTTCTTCTGTAGTACACCCCTCCACCTGCACACATTTCATTTTTAGAGCCATCTGTGAACTACAGTTCTCTAATCTTTGGGATACCTCTTAAGCCAGATTTCTATTTTTCTTTGGATAGGATATTGACTCTGTATTTCTTGTCAAAGAGGAAGGTTCTGTTCGTGGCATCCAAGTTCATTCGTTAAATCGCCTATCCGTCCAGTCTCTTGAAGAGCCGTAGTGGCCTGTCCCTGCTAACCGCTCCGAGTCAGCTTTTGACTCTGTGGAGGGCTTTTGCAGCCGCACCAGTCAAGGTTACTGTGAATGGTTCAATTTTGAGGAGCGTGCCTAATGCCGTAGTAGCTGTAAACTGAATCGCGCCTGAGATACTTTTCAATACCATACTCCTCACTCTTTCGAGTATGCTAACAGCAGAGGACAAAGCCGTTCTCTCCCACCAGACCACAGCACCATATATTAGTCTGGGTTTTAGAATAGCCTCATATATCCACTTCATCGTGTCTGGTCTAAGCCCCTACTTCGTGCCTATGGCCCTTCGAACCTGCCACAGGCAAGCCGTTAGCCTATCAGCTGTGCAGTCAGTAGATAGGGGTCTAGAAAGGGTCCTCTGGTGATTACCATGATATCGTCGACAGAACCAACTGCCGTACAACCTATGTTGTTCAGTCGTTTCAAAACCTCGTTCACCACGACGCACCATATGATTGGAGATAGGGCGCCACCCAGCGGGCACCCAGACTCCACCACAGCTCGTTGGGTCGTACGCTCTTTACTGGTTTCCAGAATGGCATTTCCCAACATATGGCCAATCCACTCCGCAATGCATGGGGAAATGTCATGTCTATGCATGGCCTCTTTAATAACTCCCCGTGATGTGTAATTAAACGCCCCTTCAATGTCCATGAGGACATCTATGGCAAAACCTTTGGCCTCCACTTGTGTACGGATCATAGAAACGGTCCTATATAGAGCCGTCTCTGTCGATATTCCAGCGCAATATGTGCGTTGCTCTCTATGAAATAGATTCTTAATCAAGGCATTATCCATCCTCCAGCTTTACCAAGACGGTTGACCGGCTTACCGGGAGGGCCGGTATCCACCTCATCGCTTTTAGTCTGGCCTGAAGGAGCTCCGCACCCCCTATTTGAATCTTAGCCCCCCCCCCCTCAGGTAAGTCCAGAGTGGTCAGTTTTTCGGCTAGCTACTCCCTCGCCTCTGGGTTGTTGGCGACCGCCACAATTGCTCCCCATCTACAGAAGGGGGAATCAAACCTAGGCTAGGTATCAGATGGCGCACTGAACATCACTTTCGCTTCAAGAAACGTTGAAAACATTTCTAAGTTGATGGTTCTCTCAGAGTAATCCTCGTGCACTACGACACATGTCAGGGGATTTGACCTTTGGGCGTCCTAGAGAATCTCAACACCCGCCAGCCTTTCGCCTAGGGGGGGCGGAGAGATAGAGTTTGAGCCTGTACTTTTGTTGTCTTCCTTCTTGGGGTTTTTTCTAGAGGCCAAGGGTGAGGTCTAGTCAGACCCTTGTCGCCTCTTGGCCCCGAGGTGATGTGCGCAGCAAAGCGTGAGTTGTCAGACTGGGCAGCTCTACGCTACCGGACTAGCTTCCTCTTGGCTGGACTGCAGAGCCTCTTTTTCTCTGGAAAATTGTTGTCCCCATTCTCACTAATCTGCGAACCAGGGGTCACAACCACTCGAGACTTAGAGCCTGAGATGCGTCCATCATGCCCTCTTGGCCAGTTTGGAGTCGAAAGCCATTTACTTTTTTAATCGACAGCCACAGCTCTCGACTCAACCCTGAATCAGTTTCAACGATAAAGCTAATTTAAGTAAAAGAAAAAAGAAAATAAATAACGAGGTTTTGGTTCACCGGTAGAAAAACTGAAAAACTTATCGTTGTCTGATGACTTTAGTTTTTTCAAATAATTTCTATGAAACATTTCCAAAATTCAACCGGATATTAACAGCAAAACTTATCTATTCTTTTAAAATTGATGTGCTGCTATTCAATTACAACCAGTGGAATAGGTATCGATTGATCGGTCGCGCCTGATAGGTACGAGTTTTATGTGCGAATACTTCGCATTAATAACTTTGTTCTATGTTTGCTTTGCGTACACGGTATGACTTATCGTATGAATCGACGTAAAGATTCGCTTGGACTACGCTTATACAACGCCGAATTGGCGGTAGAAATGTTCTTCCGAATCAATTTTTGGTCGACTGTTGGCCGCAAATCTCTTATCGCCAAGCCATTTTTTAAGGTTAGGAAACAGATAATAGTCACTCGGGGCTAGGTCTGGAGAGTAGGGAGGATGCGGCATCTATTGTAACTTCAGATCATTTTAGCCATTACAATGATTGACGTGTACGCTGGTGCGTTATCGTGATGAAACAAGATTTTTTTCTTCGCCAGATGAGGTCGTTTAATTTTCACTTCGTGACTCAAACGTTGCAATAAGTCTGCATAGTATTGACCAGTGATAGTTTTACCCTTTTCAAGGTAATCAATGTATATAATGCCTCTTGAATCTCAAAAAACAGTAGCCATAACCTTGTTCACCGAAAAAATTGTTTTTACCTTCTTTGGAGTTGGTTCCCCTGGTCCAACCCACTGTTTAGACTGTTGTTTGGTTTCAGGAGTATAGTGGTGGACCCAAGTTTCATCAACGGTTACGAATACGCTTGGATTACGCTTATACAACGCCAAATTGGCGGTAGAAATGTTCTTTTGAATCAATTTTTGGTCGACTGTTAGCAAACGTGGCACCCATCTTGCACAGAGCTTTACCATGTACAAATGTTGGTGCAAAATATTTTGTACACGTTCATATGACATCTCACAGGTCTCAGCTATCTTACGCACTTTTAATCTGCGGTCTTTCAGCACTATTTGATAGATGTTTTCGATCATATCTGGAGTTGTGACCTGAATGGAGCGTTGTGAGCGAGGCTCAACAAAGGTGCTCACACGACCCTTTTTAAACTCGGAAACCCACTGCTTAACGTTTGAATATGATGGGGAGGATATCCCCAGTATTGAGTCTATCTTTTCTTTAATTTCCTTCGGCGTTAACCCCTTCAAATAAAAGTATTTGATGAAAGCACGATTAACAGCTTTTCCATTATTACAAAACACAGAGGCGTTTTGTTCAGTGTGCTCTCAAACCTTAATTAACATAGCGATCGGACTGAAACTATAGCTACAAGCTACCTAAGGATAGTACTATAGAAAGTCACCTCAAGATATGCTCAGTGGCGTCATCTCTTGGACAGGCCGGAAACTTATAAATCCACCCTCGTATTGATCCACCGTTTAGAAATTACTTTAAGCTTTTTATTAATTTCCGTTTAAAGTTTTCAAATACTTAATCGCGCAACAGAAAAATTTACACTATTCTTTGAATTTTGTCTGTTAGTAACTGATTCTGCTTAGCGTAATTGCAATTCTAAAATTTAAACAGCGTAGGAAAAAGACGCTGCCCTTGAGCTAACTGAAGTGGTTGAGATCATTAAATTGAACAGCTTGTACCACTTATACATATTATTTTTACTCAAGGTAGAGTTACTGTATTCAACTGTCAACATTTCAAGAGTTTTAGAGGACTAAATTTCATTTTTGACACAAAATTTAATGCAAACTCTTTGCTCCATTTGTTTGGTAAAAGAAAATCGCCGAGCAGAGGAAACACTTATAACTTTGTATGTCTAACACAAACAA
This sequence comes from Sycobia sp. Sy_11, assembly GCA_018907035.1. Classification (NCBI taxonomy): domain Eukaryota; kingdom Metazoa; phylum Arthropoda; class Insecta; order Hymenoptera; family Epichrysomallidae; genus Sycobia; species Sycobia sp. Sy_11. The sequence goes on from JACCIC010000208.1 coordinate 838,540, forward strand.
AGAAATAATGGTATAAGTTAAAGCCGCGAATATATGATCTCTACACCTCTAACAACACAAAATAAAAAAAATCGATAATTGAACGGACGAAACAATCAATATTTGCAAAGTCACCTTATTATTTGAATCAACCGCGTACGTAAAAGAAAATGACTTCTTCTAACAGAGAGGGCTTCTTTTGTGGTGGTCAGCGCTTAGGTCTACGACAAGCTATCAGAACTTAATTGAGAAGGAGGAGGGAGGAATAGCGCATGAAGACGCCAGAGAGACGGGGGATGAACGTGGGAGGGACAACAGGAGTAAGTGAGACTGAGCGAGGTATTTTCAATTCTTCGTTCAGTAATTAGATAAATTTTCTTTGAGATAAATTGGGGCGTTGTGACAAATATGTATAAACAGCCAAAACATGAGCCCTCCAAGTTAGTAAAAATATAGAAGTTGTAATTTGTTCCACCAAATCAGCAAACATTTAAACATGTCGAAATGGAAAGAAAAGTTTCACGGAAATAGAATATAAACCGCTGCCAATCTATGAATTTGTTACTCGATTTTTCATCGTTGTAAAAAATATCTTATATCATCTGAAACCAAGAACTGGAGTATATGTTTGAAAACGTGAACGTTATCGCAGTCCTTATCTTTTCCTTTGATGATTTTGAATAAATAAATAGTGAAATACTGATGAAATAATTGATTTGAATTTTTTATATATTTTAATTTTCAAAATGGTCACGGTATAGTAGGCGTCACTGATCGCCCTCGTAAGAAAGGAAGTCGTCTGATGAAAGCAAACAGAACTCAAGAAGCGAGTCAGAATGCAGTCAAAAATGCATGGCTAAAAGCTGAATAATTTCGCGGCCCTTGAACCGTAGCAAGAACTTTATCCATCTTGACGTGATAGAAACATAATCAGCGAACGAGAAATAAGTCGAAGAATCACGGAATTTCCAAAAAATAATAGATAATCATACCCTGCTGAATATGAGAAAATATATCGTAATGAATTTTATTAAACGTATTTGTATTGAACCTACTGTGCATATTTCTATCTGAAGTAATGTGTGTGAATCGAATATTGTCTATTTATCGTTAATGTATCAGGTATGTGAATAAGTCTTTCCCGTTTTTTTTCAAATTTTGAGCCTTTATTGTGAACAAATGGTTACAAATGAATTATTGAAAGTATTGGCCATCGCTAGCTACAACTTTTTCCCATCTTTCTGGCAACATACGAATCCCGTTGCGAAAAAATTCGACCGGTTTGGCCTCTATCCAGTCATCCACCCATTTTTTGGCTTCCTCGTAGGAATGGAAGTGCTGGTCAGCCAGGCCATGCGTCATCATCGATCTGAAGAGATGGTAATCAGACGGAGCAACGTCTGGACTATACGGCGGGTGGGGTAGGACTTGAGCCCATTTGAGCGTTTCTAAGTATGTTTTCACCGGCGGTGCAACATGTGGGCGAGCATTGTCATGTTGCAAAATAATTTTGTCGTGCCTGTCGGAGTATTGTGGCCGTTTTTCTCGCAGTGCGCGGCTCAAACGCATCAATTGTCGTGGATAGACCTCGCCTGTGATCCTTTCATTCGGTTTCAGAAGCTCATAGTAAACCACACCTAGCTGGTCCCACCATATACAGAGCATGAGCTTGGCGCCATGAATATTTGGCTTGGCCGTAGATGATGATGCATGGCCGGGTAGTCCCCATGATTTTCTTCGCTTCGGATTATCGTAACGTATCCACTTTTCATCGCCAGTCACGATACGATGCAGAAAACCCTTTCTTTTATGTCGCTGAAGCAGCTGTTCGCAAGTGAAAAAACGCCGTTCGACGTCTCTCAGCTTCAGTTCGTACGGCACACAATTTCCTTGCTTTTGGATCATTCCCATGGCTTTCAAACGCTTGGAAATGGTTGTTCGGTCAACTCCCAATGCTTCAGCAAGTTCTTCTTGCGTTTGACAAGAATCTTCATCAAGCAAAGTCGTCAATTCTCGATCTTCAAAGATTTGCGGCCGCCCGGAACGCTCCTTGTCTTCCACGTCGAAATCACCGCTTTTGAAGCGTCGAAACCATCCGCGAACACTTGAATCATCGACACAATCTTCTCCATAAGCCTCCTGAAGCAATCGATGCGTCTCGGCAGCAGATTTCTTCATATTGAACCAATAAAGTGAAACTTCCCGCAAATGACGTCGACTCGGCTCAAATTTCGACATTTTGACGATATCAAAAATTTATGATGCGAAAAAATTTTAACTAATGTGTTAGTATGGAATTGTTGACATATGAATAAGCTTTGATTATGACATATGTAACCATTGAATACTCGCACAGTATTGGTGGCGCCATCTCTTACAAAAAACGGGAAAGACTTATTCACACTCCTAATAATTTTAAACTATACTATTATACTAAACGAATTGTGATTACTTAATAGTATTTTTTTTAATTAATAAAAGAAGCGAATAAAAAATTATGTAAGAAAATACCGTTACTATTATACGGCATAAGTATTTAAAAAATCTTAAAATATAAAATATAGAAAACACAAAATATATAACAAAATTTTAATTTTCAAATTAAAGTGATTACGAAAGTGATTATCGTTCGACATTGAAAAGAATTTTTAATTTCTACATTCACTATATATTACGTCCTCGTCAGAGAATACTTTAAATGGTTAAAATTATCTTCAATATGCCGACGAGTTGAAGTTTGGTGTATAGATTCTTGTAAAATTAAAAGAGGTTTTTAAATGTGAAAAATTGAATAATATTTCTATAGTTGTCTATATGCTTCAGAAGTTTGTACCTATAAATTTAATATGCCATCAAACTAGAAGGAGAAATATGTAAATCTTCTCCTAATGTACGAAAAAAATTATTTTCATGACAGTAAGGGTTACTTTACTAAATTCTATTATTTTTGCATTAAAAGTATTTTTAAATTTCTAAGTTCACAAGTGAATAAAGTTCAGCGGAAATCGTATCACAGTGAAATATGTTTCTAAATTTTTTATAGTGAAGAAAGATTAGGAAGTGACGAAAAAATATTGGAAACATCTCAACGATTATCCGTTAAATAAATATACTTATAATACATGGAAGAACATTCTAAAGTTTGAAGATTATAACGGAGTGAGAAGTGCATTTGTAGTTTATGCAGATTTAGGAAGATCATTTAATACAACTGAAAATGATAATGCCTCATAAATTCATAAAGCATACAGTATAAGTTACTATTTGAAATGCGCTTTGATAAAACATTATCTATTATCTATTATCTATGCAATCTCTTTTATGCGCATAGTGTTATAAATATTAAATTCGAAATATATTAAATAAAAATCAATATTATATTTTCATATTGGTATATGTTCTAGCTGTTAACTTATTCTACTTGGAATATTCACGAAAAAATTCATTGGTATTGTTTTCGTTTAATGTTAATAAAACTCTCATGCTCGAGAATGCAGGCTGGTATAGCAATGATGAAAGAACTACACCTTTGATTCATATACATGGAATCCTTGATGTAAGTACCCCTTTATGTTGATTTTGGCCTCTGATAAAGTTTATAAAAAAGATTTTTTTAAATATTATTTTTCCAAATAAGTTTCATTTTTTTATAAAATATCCTTAGATAATTTGAGCACTTATATTCTTGTATTTTGAAAATTTTACCACTTAAAAATCGTTTAATATCAACACGGTGATCAGATTCTTTAGCATAATAATTTTGCATAATATTTAATTACACTATAATTATTGCGTTGTTTAATAACTCAACAAATATAGTATACGCTAGTTATTCAAAAAGTAAGTTTTCCTAGTTTGGCCTTTCTCACAGACGCTTCCTAGTCAACTGGAGGTGATCACATTTTGAGTTTAGGTTCTACTGATAAGAGCATATTATTTTTGGGATCCAAGGATACTTTTTTCAGCAGTACGAGCTCGGTAATAATAAAGCTAACAGTGCAAATAAGGCCCGATTATGAATCACGCATGATTATTCGTTTTTTAACTGCAAAAGTATTAAACTGTAACCAGATTAATAGAGAATTATTGACTATGTATGGTAAAGATTGTATGAATGTGCAGGTGATGGGAAGATAGCGCACTGATTTTCTCGAGGTACGCGACTAGTTCGTGATAAGTAGCCTGCAAAGATTAAAAGAATAAATTGTTTAACAGTAATTCCTAGACAATGGAGTAGTATAAATATTATATAAGAAAAATTATGATATTGTAAACTTTGGGTATCATCAATCAAGACCTACTTATATTGGCACGAATCAGATAACGGTAAGTATACTGTAATAAAGTTTTCTTATTTGTTATGTTGAGAGCTTGCACGCACGCTTTTTCGATTCCTCAATTTTTGTCCATTGACGGTTTCACAGGGTATAATGACCTCTCGATAACTTCTTGGTAAGGAGGATTCGTTTGGCAAAAGGAACTTCTGTTTGAGCGCAACTGAGTTCACTCCACGTAAAACTTTAGTAAGCTCAGTGAACCAGTACATTCTAAAGGTAGGAAATGCCTCAGGTAACTTTTTATCCACTGTGCAGTACCTTGTGCATCATGACTTCCGCCTGTACAAATCTGTTAGGTCTTGTTTCTTGATTTTGTTAAATGCACACATCGATACACGCAGACACACATACACACGCGCTAACGCACACATATATACACAATATTTTCAGAAATTGTTCAATTAATAAATAAAAGAATCCTTTTCTTTATTCTTGTTATCAGAAGATAAAAATAACGTTTCAAGAATATGAAAAGTAAGGTTACTTTATTTTTTGTCGTTTCACATTTTGCTGCTCTAATTTATCCAATTCATATAAATAAAACTAATATTTTGATATTTTTACATTTGTTTCATAAAAAATCTAAAGAATTATACTTAATTTGTTTATTGCAGGTTTGTTTTTATAAATTATAATATTATTAATTAAATAATAGAAAAAGTAAGTATACATGTTTCTTTTCACATAATGTAAAGTAAAATGCTTTAGTGCTTTTGCGCTTGAATTCAATATCGATCTCGAAAGGAATTTCGTGAAATAATTTTTTTTTAAATGAATTATTATTATTGAATTATTTAAAATATTTATTCATTTTTAATAATTTAACCTACTTTCGATTGCTACGCTCCAAAAGTAGCTGTTTTATAACAATTTCATCATATACAATGTTTGTTAGTAGATTTATTCTGCTAACCTATATTTTGAAACTAACACGAAATCTTGTTTTCATTTTGTAGCGACATAAAGTACATTGTCGTGCAGTTCATATTAATCTCCTTAGCCCACTTTATTGAAAATTTGTGTTCTTATAAGTTATGGAGTGCTAATCACAAAGATTCTAATAAAAAGTAAAGAAAAATATTTTTATCGTGACAATAATGTAACATCCATAAAAATATCGTTTTTCTAACTTCTCTTATAATAAACGAAAAAATTCCAAAATTTCCATTTTTAATAGGTATAAAATTCATTTTTCTGTACAAACAGCATCTCTCGAGATAAATTGATTCAAAGCAACAGAGGAAATTGTATATAAAGATGGATAAATCAATTGGAATATTATGGTTGCTACAACATTAAAATAATGAATTTAAGGTATTGCAATCTTAGACCGTAAACAGTACTACAAGTGATTTTTTAAAGAGTCTGTGAGTCAGCAAAAATAATCTTGGAATACGTTCGATTCGACACAAAAACCATGGCAATGCGCACTAAACGCATATCTCCATGTTGGTGCATCGACACTAGTCGGGAACTGTTATTCAGATTACTTCAGCCTGGGCGGCAGTCCTTGCGTGATCCATTCACGGGCATTCCTTTCGTTCTAGAATCTCGAATACATACTACAAACTGCATTCACTCTTGATAGTCTTTTAATCATCGAGACATCCATCTGCTCTTTTTCTCCGAAGCACATGCGTAACGTATTTCTCAATCAACAACCAGCTGTCCGCGTCCGTTGTCATAAGTTTCGTCACATTTTCTGGCGCAATCGCTCCTATCCTCGTCTGTAGCCCTAGTCGTAACTTGGTCCAATGATCGCACACGAAGAACATGTGCTTCGCATCGTCCCAAGTCCATCCGCAATACTACCGCATTCCGGAGAAGTAATGCTCTTCACCCTACAGAGATACTTACGGAAATATCTACGTCCAGAAAGACACTGTTAGAATAGGTAGAAGTTCACTTCCCCATATTGCCTCTCCTTCCACGGACCAATTTCGAGTATTAGTCTTTTCTTTGATTGTCCTTGTTCGTCCGACTACAAATAATTTTCGTCCATAGAAATTGAATAATAATATTCTTTTCAAATATACCATAAAATAAACAAAGATTCTATCCATATGAATTAAATAAGAATAATATGATTATTGGTTGATCAAATAATTATAAAGAAATTGGAAAAGGAGTTCAACATTGTGGAATTTCAACATCATTGAATAACTATCTTCGTCGCGCGGCGACAACAATCACCACGGAGCGGGTTCCGCGGACATGGATGGACATGATAGGGAGGGGAAAGACGGGACGTGACGCGTAGTGGCTTCAGTACGGGACGCTCGCGCGCGCGGCTGTACAACGATGGCACACGCTCATACCAGGAGGCGCACTCCACATATTAATATAATAAGAAATTACTTGCCGATGAGTCCTCGGCACCGCTGCTTCTTCTCGTGCTGAACCTTCTCTCGTCCTTCTCTGGTTTCTTGATCTTCTTGCTCTCTCTCTTTCTCTTTCTCTCTCTCTCTCTCTTCCGCTTGGGCTTCCTTCCTTCCTTCCTTCTGTTTCGTACCCTCGATGAACTTTCGGGACTCGAGTCAGGACGACCGTGAGAACGGTCGCTCGATCTACCATGGCTGCTCGGAATGTGCCGATGTAGACGCAGATGGAGGTGTCGGGATAATCGAGATGTGGATGGCGTCAGTGGGCGACAGGCTCGAAAGAGAGGTATTCCATTCGAGTGTTTCTCTTCCCAACGCACCTGTCTTCCTCGGCAGTACGGAAGAGAAGAACGATTCTTCTCTTGATTTCCTCCTTCGTGCGTGCACGTCGCGCACTATCGCTATATATTAGTATAATTCTATACAACTTCTGCATAAATCATAATCTACAGATTATAATTTTTTACAGTGCAGTATTTAGGGTTGGAGAGCCTGGGGTACCATCAGTGTGGGGGCCCTCCAGTGAAGGTTTTAAAATTGAAAACGATACAATTTTTATAATATAATTTTTTATTGTATATATAAAATAACTTATTTATCTACATGTATATCTGTTTAATAAATAAATATATATTGGTATAGTAGAAAATTCAATAAAAAAATTAAAATAATTTAATGAAGTATTTGCACGCTTTGTTTCATCAAATGTATTTAATATATCATCAATATTTATATGACGTATAATGCTTCTCTTCTACTAGTTAAATGATTTAGCCGATTATTATTAATTTTGTCGATTTTGCGTCGATGATACCCTCCAGGCATTATTCACTAAATTTAATTTCGAGAAAGACTTGCTTCACATTAGAATGAAATGTTCTTAAAATTAATTCCATATCTGGAAAAGTCTCTTGTACCCTTTTTTTAATAATCAATGAATACAGAGCTTGTTCTCAACTAACTCCAATCTCATATATTAATTTCAATAATTGAGAATAAAATGTTTGAAATAAAAGGAGTTTCATTTCTAAATTTCAGTCGAAATGATTTTTATAGATGTCTAATAATTTGTTATTACTTTGTTGTATTTCAAAAGAAGTTAAGTTATTGAAGTTTAATAAAAAACTGAGGTGCAGTTCGTTCGTTTCATATGCTATTCATATGGAATTATTTCACCTAAACAAGCCACAAAAGTATAAGGTATAAATTCCAAGGTACGATATTGTTTACAAGGTGTGCATTTAGCTTCTACTGCAAAATCATAATCTAGAAGATTTATACGTACATTTCTGTGTCATACATGATCACATTTGTAATCTGAAATAATAGTAAGTTTTCTACCTAGATCATCGTAGTGTAAAAAACAAACTCTTTTATTTTCTACAAATTCTCTCAATGATCGTGTACACTGTAAGGCTGTATTTAATGATATTTGAGGATTTTGTATATAGTACTAACATTGTTCAGATTCTCAAGTACATCTTCCGAAAATGAGGCCATAATACCAGTTTCTATTTACACATCTCTTATACATACCTTCGGCTTGATATTGGATTTTCGACTTGTATTCATTACTAACAATAATTGATAGTAAAAATTCTAAAATTGTCGGATAGCTTTTAATAAAGACTTGATTAGCTTCAGAACGAGCAGACTACCGAGTGCATTCAGTTCTTTTGGAAGCATTATTCCATCAACAATAGTTCTGTTCTGTTTCAAAATTTTAATAAGAAGCGCCTAACGTATATCTGATGCTGAAAAAATACGTAAAGTTCCTGTAAACATATGAAATAATCTACCGCATAAGGTGAAGTATTTGAAGCTCTTTTTCCTGCGAGATTTAAAAAATGGCCGACACAGGGAACTCAAACAGCCAGATCATTCGTCTGCTTTATTAGAGCCTCCAAACCGTTGAATATGCCACTCACAGCTGAGGAATCGGCTTAAGATTGGCCCCTGCAATCATTTAAATCAATGTTATTCTCTTGTAGGAATTTATTCATACTATCAACAATACCTACAAGTTTATGACCTTGACTTTTTATTAATTTTCTAAATCTTTCGATATGCTTATCTCTTTCAATATATCTTATTGAGGAGTGTACAAATAAGTTTCCGCCGTTTTTTTTAAAGAAATAAAAATTTATTGTAAAAGAAAGTACTAATAATGTCATTAAAAACATTACTCATAACTTTCTACTACTTTTAACCATCTTTCCGGCAGCAAGTAGATATCCCGTCTAAAAAATTGCTCGTCTTTTGAGGCGATCGACGAGTCAGCCCATTTCTTCAATTCCTTGTAAGAAGTGAAGTGCTGCTCAACCAGACCATGAGTCATCAATCATCCGGAATAGCTGGTAATTTGAAGGAGCAATGTCTAGTAAAGACGGCGGGAGGGGTAGGACGTTCCAACTCAGTGCTTCTAACGTTTTCTTTACGATTTTTGCAACATGTGATGGAGCGTTATCATGCTGAAAAATTACTTTATCGTACCTTTTGGTATATTATGCACGTTTAATCTTCAATGCTCGGCTCAATTGCATCAGCTGTTATTGGTGACGTTTACAGGTGACGGTTTGATTGTGTTGGAGTAGTTCGTAATAGATTACTTCAAGCTGATCCCACCAAATGCACAGCACTAGCTTCTTGCCATGAATGTTTATCTTGGCCATTGAAGTAGAGGCATGCCTGGGCTTACCCCATGACTTCCTATGCTTTGGGTTATCAATCCACTTTTCGTTTCCCGTCACGATTCGATGTAGAAATTCTTTGCTATTTTGCCATTTGAGCAATTGTTCGCGAGTGAATAAGCGACGCTTGTCTTCTCTTAGCTTCAGTTCGTAGGGAACCCAATTTCCTTGCTTTTGGACCATACCCGGGGTTTTCAGACGTTGTGAAATATCTTGCTGAGTCACTCCTAACTCAGTTCTTCTTGCGTTTGGCACGGATCTTCCTCGAGTAAAGCTTCCAATTCTGTGTTACCATTCACTTTAGGCCTTTTAATGCGTGTTTGTCCTCCACGTCAAAATCACACATTTAAATTTTTGGAATCCCTTACGACAACTTCTCTCTTTCAAATTAACATCGCCATATATTTCTACGAGTAGCCGATGTGCTTCAGCTGCAGATTGCTTTAAATGAAAGAAGTATATTAACAATTCCTGCAAATGATGCTTACTTGGCTCAAAACTTGACATCTTAACACGTTGAAAACTAAGTGAAGCTAGCAAAAAGTGAGAGGTATTAAAAGGTTATACTGTTTCCAGATGTCAACATATACTATACGACTTTTTACAACTGACAATTTTAATATTATCTTATCGATGGTACAAGCTTTTCAAAACGGCGGAAACTTATTTATACAGCAAATAATATTATTGTTAATTGGTTTTGATGACTCTTGTTCTTTGTACCATCGACAAAAATAGAATAATTTTCCCTTACTTTTAAACGCCTCATTATTTCTTTATAAATAATAACACCGATCTCTTCAATAAGTTTTTCAAAAATTTTAGAAGATAAATAATTCATGTTACTACTTCCACAATTTCCGTACTGCTCGACATGTTCTTTCAAGATAGAAACGATCATACTTCATTAGCAATTCTATGATGCCTAAAAAATTACAGTTATCCGGCAATCATAAAGTTTGGCTAGTCCATCTAAAAGTCAAGCCACAGCTAAAAACATTGTTACCTCTATGACACGTTTCAAAAGTTTACCCCAATATTGAGTAGAATTTTTAATTTGTTTTTGTAAGACTGCATCTATACGCCCATATTGTTTCTTCATATTATCGAAACTAGCGATTTCAAGTGGAGTTATTATGTTTCATAATGTAAAACGATCAAGAGCATGTTTTCAATCATAATAATCATCAGAAGCAAATGGACTGTTCTTCGGTCGGAACAACTTACAATAAGAATAAAATAAACCTCCAGTATTCGGTGAAAAACATTGCCATTTACGATGGATATACACGCCAGTTTTGGTTGTACGATATAAAAAACTAACGTTGTATTTTTTTATTTTAGGTCCATCTTTCTGCTCTACTGATTTTTCTTGAAATAACTCACTATTATTAGAATATTGGATATTTATATTTAAATTAATGAGCCAATAATCAATATTATTTAACATATTTGCGGGCCACAATCCTATATCGATCAATAAACCTGGATTATTTTCGTTCTGGATCTGGAAACGTATGTTTATATAAAATTATAATATTAGGTACACAATACCAAGATTAAAATTGAATTGATAATTAAACAATATGATACGAGAAAAGCAAATGTGAGAATCAGCCTGAATTAAGTACATAAAATAAAACACTCCATTTAATGCTGATTATAAATTAACACCGATTACTGATACATACTAAGTTTAAAAGCAAGTCTTGCGAAGTGTAACGCACTTCGTGTGAATAATAATATCGAATTCATCATTGATTTAATAGAGAAATTGTATATTACCCGATACCTATGTTTATGAATAATACTGCAATAGTGCAGGTGCCAGGAAGGTTTTTGTCGCCGATGGAAATCCAGTCAGTCAACGAAGTTTTCCATGGTGTACTTTAATGCATGAGAGTTTTTTTGCGTAAAATTGTTGTTCAAAAAGATATTAACAAATTAAAGGCTCCAAACGTTGCGGAAACGGAATCTCGAACAAGAATCGTATTTTAAACCTGTAATTTTTGTTGTATTTTTTTCTAGAAATCGGTTCTAGGAATATTGTTAATTTAGTAACTATAGTTTGCATAGTTGTAAACGGCGCCGAAACCTGCTTACTTCTTGCCACTTTGGTTTAACTGCGAATTTCAAGAATTAGTATGTTACATTTTGAAACTAAAGCAATAATCAATCGAGGCCATCCCATAATAGTAGCATAAAATGTTATTCATAGTAAGCTTTGACTATTTCAATAAAAAAGTTATCAAAAATGAATTTTTTATTTGTTTAAAGCTAAATTTGACTCCCTTGTTTCAAAATAAAAAAAATAGACAGAATTATTCCTTGCTTTATAGCGAACAATTTTATGTATTATAAATTTTGATTACTTTCATTGGTTATCGAAAAATAAGCATTGAAGTATGCGATTGCTCGTTACCATGTTCAGTGCCCATCATGCTGTCCTTATCTAATACCGTGCCTAGCCTGAAAATGTGCGATTGCACGCTTCGATTGCTTTTTTTCACGCTCCAAAGCTTATTTCTCGCGTACCAATGATGGTAATCGAACTTTACAATACAGAAAATTATTCGTTACTGTTTGAAAAAGTGTAAAATAGCATCTTCATTATGATTAAATTACTTCTGCCTGCAATAACTAATGAAAAATCTAAATGTGAAATAAAAGGACAAGAAGACTTGAAAAATAAAATGCGAAACACGGTTGAATACCAAAACGAAAATGTCTAGTGAAATTGAGTAGACTAAGAAATATAATTTGAGCCGGCGCCAAAGGACACTTTTAACAAATTAAAAGTGCTTGGAAGGTTTGAAAATTCGCACGTCAGAGACCAAGAGAAATTTGAAATTATTCCTCAAAAGTACGTGATAAGCGCGTGTGGATATATTCACATGAAAGTGAGAAATAGTGAAGTTATTGTTAATTAGAGCCAACCAAACTGTCTGTACTTAAGCGCTAATGATGGATAGTCGAGTTGCACGTGTAAAAGATAAAGGGTTGCGGCCTAGGGATCGATAGCCGTACTAATATACCGAATGTACGTTTACCCGTGGTAACTGCATATGAATACAATATGAGCATTTCTCGAACTGCATTAATTTTATTTACCTTAGTAGAAACGAATAGTATTTATTAGTTTTCCGAACAGTTATAAAACAATCATTCTGTAAACTTTATTCGTTATATTTTGAAATAAAGGTCATATTCAGGCATAAACTAGTAAGTTCTTTTTTTTATCATTTTTCTAAGTTAAACAGTCAGAACTTACTGTTTATAACATTTTATACTAACATTTGGAGATAAACTTGATTAATTATTGCTTTCGCTTCAAAATGAGACATATTAAGTCTAGAAATTACTAGTAGAACCGAAGATGGAATATAAATAGGAATAAATACGAATCAGGATCGTACGTAAACATATAAAATAGTTACTAAATTAATAATAACTTCAGTTCTTATACAAATTTTTTATTTCTTCAAAAATTAGCTCATTCATAGGAAAAAATGCAACAGGTCAAAAATACTATTTTTGTTGGAGATTCCGTGTCCCCAGTGTTTTAAGCATTTAATTTTTTAACTTAAAAACATTTGCATGTGCAATCAAAATACGCTATAGGATATTCGCAACCACAGGGAAGAGATTTAAATATTCTATTTAAAATTTGATCAATAAAAATGTTAAATATTATAACTTAATTAGAATCATTTATTAAGAATAAGTTATTAAAAATAATATACAAGAAATGGAGAACCTAGAAACGGTATAAACATATTGATATATAATTTTTAGACCACACTTAGAAACTCACCAAGCCGGAATTTCTTCCTCCGTATTATTTTAAAATGATTTATTAAACGATATCAAAAATTAAATTGAATTATTAAAACACTTAACTTTAATTGTTTTGAAACAAGTTCAATTTTTAATTCCCTTTTACATATATTAAATTCTACTGTTTTAATTTATTTAAATACCAGTTTAATATCGTTTTTAATTATTTTTAATCGAGCTCCGATTTTTTAATTGAATGATTTTTTCATTTTGTGGGGTCTTTGATATGTGGGAAACCTGGCACGTGCTCTAATTGCCCATATGTAAATTCGACGCGGATTTTTTAAATTACTAGATGTATTAACAGAATACATGTAAAAGCGAAATATAACAGATAAAATAATTTTCTCACCTGAAAGAAATAACAGACTATGGCTAGTTGTAATTTTTTGAAAATCGAAGAACTTTCCTTCTTGTCATTGGTATGAAAACATATTTCATGAATTACTTGAAGTTCGAGAGCATACCGAACATAATCAATACTATGCTCACTTCCGTCTACGTCACCTCGACCCCAGCGAAATACTGCAGCACAGAATTGATAGTTTTCAAGTAATGGGCCGCCTTGCACATACGGCATCCAATTATTTGCCCAATAGCAGAAGAGTATTACTATATGATTAAATGCTTACTATTTAGCTATCATTGATGAATGATTTCAGTAATTATTAAATTTTATACTAGAATAAAAGAAATATTAACAACTTAAACCCTTCGAATTTAATAATACTTTACGCAGTCCATTTCTCTGTTTTTTCTCCTTTATTATTTAAATTTATTGATGAAACCTAACGCTGAAAGCCTGTAGAATAAGAAATATTAAATTACGTCCATAGTGTATTTTTATTTGCAGAAATCATAAAAATATTAGGTATAAAAAATATATAGCCACTTGTTAGACCAGGTTGGACCCGCTACCGATGTCTCTGCCGTGCCGAGGTTCCCTCCAAAGACCGAAAAGGCGAGGGAGGACGAAAAATCTTCTATCCTGTCTAATCCATGTATGTGCATTAAGGCACGGACCAATATAGAAGTCTAATAAGAGTACATCGATAATATTCTCAGACCTAGTGATCAAATATTTCAAATTTGAATTCTCCAATTTGTAATATCACCTGAGATGTAAATACACTTTGCTACATATAACCATTTTTGGTCGTCTAATAACTAGACAAAAGCTTGTTTTCATTCTCCATATGTTCCAATACAAGTGCGTGCAATTGCTTGGTTAGTAGTATGTGCAATTCAGGCTGGGCAGGGACTGCCTATACGACACCCTGACAGGCTTTATGATTTCAGTTCAAGCATGTTCATTTATATATGAACGCTAGTCCCTCATAAAGCACTTTATAAAATAAACTGGTGTATAAATATTGAATTTCTAGTTATCTTGTTCTTATCCATTGATAAAAATATTAATAAAGCCTTTAGCCTTGTAAATATAGTGACTCTGCCCTGTTGATATTAACATACGAGGGTGGATTGATAAGTTTCCGGCCTGATCAAGAAAAACAACGTTTTTAAGAATTTTTTTTTATTTCTCAACATAATCTCCTCCAAGGCTGATACATTTCTCATAGCGGTGTTCTGATCTAGTAATGCCATCTCTATAGATTGATTCGTCAAGCTCTTCAAAATACCCATTTACAGCTTCGATTACTTCTTCATTGTCCGCAAATCTCTTACCGCCAAGCCGCTTTTTGAGGTTAGGAAACAGATAATGGGGCTAGGTCTGGAGAGTAGGGAGGGTGCGGCATCAATTCAAATTTCAGATCGTTGATTTTAGCCATCGCAACGATTGACGTGTGCGCTGGTGCGTTGTGTGATGAAACAAGATTTTTTTTTCGTCAGATGAGGTTGTTTAATTTTTACTTCGTAGCTCAAACGTTGCAATAAGGCTGCGTCGTATTGACCAGTGATAGTTTTACCCTTTTCAAGGTAATTAATGTATATAATACCTCTTGCATCCAAAAAAGTTAACCCCTTCAAATAAAAGTATTTGATGACAGTACAATTTTCCAGCTTTTCCATTGTTACGAAAAACACAGAGGCATGTTGTTCAGCGTGCTCTCAAACCTAAACTAACATGGCGATCGGACTGAAACTATAGCTACAAGCTATCTAAGGATGGTATTATAGAACGCCACCTCAATGTAGACCTCGTAGCGTCATCTCTTGATCAGGCTGGAAAATTATCAATCCACCTTCGTATATTATATGTATCATTATCATATATAATCCATGATAATCAGTTTTTACATAGATATCGAGAAAGAAGGAAAATAGATCAGTGAACTACAGTCCAAAAATAAGACTGTTCTATTTTCTAAACTATTCAAGAACGTATTGCTTATATATATATATATATATATATATATATATAATTGCACCTCAAGATTCATGAATATTTTCATCAAATTTATCTGGTATATAGTGATAATAAATATTAATATATTCTATACTAATTAAAGTACTTGAAGTACGGATATGAATAATTGTTTCTGTAGGCATAAATAATGCACCAGGGCGTTAATATTTTACATGAGAAGTTGGCTATGAAAAAATTGTCTGACGTTAAAATACCAACTGTTTACGTCCACTTTCGTGTGCCGGGGTGACGTATCGCTCATCTTTATTCAATGGAGCTAATATGGGGGATACGGCTAAACTACAGTAATGGTCTTTCAGGATAGGATCAAACGAGATTTTGACATAACGGGCTTGGTGCACCCGAGAGTTACTGCTGCTGAGACTGGGAAATTGACGCTTACTTCCTGATTACCTCAAACCCGTTATAAGTGGTTCAGCAACCACCGACAGTCAAGTACTCTATAAAAACTCTAATCTTAGGTCGGAGACAGTTGCGATAAGGAATGCATCGTTCTAAAGAAAAATATGAAGAGCCATTACAAATGTCAGAGATATTTTTATATCGCCCGTAAATAAAAATTTTGTCCACCGAACGGGCTGCAAAGCGACTAAATGATTAAAAATAAGAAGAAGGTCGGAGACGAAAATTAGGAGGTAGATAATAGGAAGGATAGGAGGCCTAAAGACAAGGTCCAAACTGCAGAGAGGGAACCGCAAAAAACGGATATGAGTAAAACAAGAGCCCGCAAAACGCCACAGTTAAGACTCACAAAGGCCAGTGACTCCAGGGTCACCACTCAGGCAGCAGGAAAGACAAGGCTATTGACTGGCGACAAATTTGGAATGAACAGGAAAGTCCCTCCTCGGGGATTCGGACTGCGCACGAGACTGGTATTTGGGGATGGGCATATCTCCTGGGCGGCTATAGCAGTCCCCAATCCGAAAGCGAGCGTGGTAAAATTAAATACCTCATAAATACACATTTTGCAGAAGCGGAGGTGAGGTTGTATTCTTTATCGATGTATGTGGTCAGTGGATAATTCCAGCTGAGCCATGAAATAGTGGTGCACCTTATACACCTAAATAAGGTGCTGCACGCACTTCCGGGGAGGATCGTGCTAATTATTGTCGATTCCAATGCCAGGTCCCCCCTGTGGGGATCTGATCGCACCAACCGCAAAGGGAAGGAACTAGAAAATTTTAGAGCGCAGTGGAATCTCAGGATTTCCAATGTGCCAGGTAGTATCGCTACCGTCTCCAACGAAGTTGGAGAAGGAAATGTGGAGTTAACTCTTGTCTCCACGATTCTCGAGACCCTCATTACAAGATGGGCCGTTAGAGACGACTGGACCTTGAGTGATTATAGAACAATCACGTTCCACCTTAATGGAGCAGGCATACCTGCAAGCACATAGGCTGCAAATCAGGGACAAAAGCTAAAGCGATACTTCACACAGAAAGCGAACTGGGATACTTTCTGCGCTGTACTTGAGAATAAATGGGACCAGGTCCCTAAAGAAATGCCCGCGCCAAAAATGAAGACTATCGAGAGAGTTCCCGCATTGACAGCCACTTTGAGAAAAGCGTGCAATGCTGTCATACCGAGGAGTGCGGTAGCTTTAGGAGAGTTCCCTGATGAAATCCTGAATTAGATAGTATGAAAAGGACTACAAATCGAGCCCGTCGAGTATTCCAGAAAAAGCGTGATCCCGCTATACGAGAGCAGCACAAGAAAGAATACAAAGCGGCCAGAAAGGAGTAGACTTAGGCATACCAAGAGCCCAAATGAAAAGACTTTGACACAGTGAGGTGTAATCAGAACCGTTGGGCCATTGCTTACCGAATATAAGTAGGTAATCTGTCTATTAAGAAAATTGCATGCAACATCCGTCTGGATCAAGACACCTGCACGACAGACTGGATGAGTACTGCTACAGCGGTATTAAAAACCCTGTTCACTCCAGAAAATATACAGGATGAAATGCTAGAACAAGAAGATATGAGATACTTGACCAACACCCTCCGGCCCAGGACGGCAGAGAGTGAATTTAATTTCGCTCAGTTGGATCAGGCCTTGGCCAAGATGAAGCTGGATCTGACAGTTTCGACTTGGCCATTATTCGAACAGCACTAGCGACCATCAGGCAGGTCATCGACTGATCAATATATACATCTCGTGCTTGAGGTCTTTCCCAATGAGTGCAAGGTCGGCCAAGTGGTCGCAATTCGAAAGGGCGAAGACAAAGAACTGGAGATCCCTTGGTTCTACAGGCCCATTTGCTTATTACCAATACTTGGCAAAGCCCTTGAAGCTCTAATACTAAACAGACTAAATACGATCATAGAAACACAATTATCTTCAAGACAATATGGCTTTAGGAGAGGGCGATCCACTGAGAATGCCATAGTTCAATTTTGTAGGTCTGTGAGTGAATCGAGTAGAAAATATGTTCTGGCAATTTTCCTGGACATTAAGGACGCCTTTGACAATATCTGGTATCCCGCTGTATTAATAGCATTGAAAAGCAAAGCATATCAACTTCACCCAGGCCAACTTCACCCGAAAATCCCCCCTCTGATTAAGATCGGCAGCTCGAGGGTGAAGAGATTTAAAAGCCTGAGATACTTTGGAATCTATTTCGACCAACATCTAGAAATCGCGTGCCATTTGAAAGCAGTGCAACCCAAATGTATGGATTTATTTAACAGGATTGGACGCCTGGCAAGATGGGAATGGGGCCATAAATTTAAGGCGCTTAGTATTATCTATACCGGGCTCTTCACGCCTATCGCTGTATAGGCAGCGGCAGATTGCAAGGTTTGATGTGTGTTGAACAGCAACACAAGTTGTCAAGTATTCAAAGACATGCGCTCATTAGAATTACCGGTGCATACAGGTAACACCTTGACAGATGCACTAACAGTGATAGCGGGAAAACTCCCCATCGTGCTAGAATGCAGACGTAAAGCGGAACTGTACGCAAACCGTAAAAATGCAGCGGCACTTGAGGACGAACGTCATACAGCGCGAAAGATATCAGAAAAATACCTTCATGACTGGTAGGAAATCTATGATATCTGGACAAAACGTAAACTGACACATTCTTACCTACACAGTGTCAGAGATAGGATTGAGGCGGACTGAATTGGACCGTCGCGATGGTTAATCCAATTCCTCAACGGACATGGATACTTCGGGTCTGATCTCTCTCGCTTCCATCTGACAGAGAGGGCGATAGGTGCTCACGTGGGGAGGCGGACACACCAGAGCACGTCCTGACGATCTGCACTATACACCGTTCTACAAATCGCAATAAGAACTAACCAGTCTATACACTGGTTAGCAACTCTAGTCTGTATTAATAAGGTGCCATAAACAGTGATTCAGAACCCTCTAGAAACTGGATGTCTACAAAAGTCGCAATAATGTATAGAGCTGTAGCTAAAAGAAAAGTTCAGAAAAAATGAAAAGTTTTGGAGCACAACCGGCCGATATAGCGAATGGTAGGTGCGGCCAGATATATTTATGTGTAATAAAGCATTACTGAGCGACCTTTTTTTTTATGAAAAAATTGTCGACCTAATGGGTGCCGCGATTGCTCATGGTAGACAACAAGCGGAAGCAGCTGTTAACTTCGTAGCAGTGTTTGGAACAATTTAAGCGAGAGCCGAAGGACTCTGTGCGTTGAGTTGCCATCGTTAATGAAACCTGAATTCATCATTACACACCAGAAATTAAGCAACTATCAGATAATGGATTTCTCGCGGTGAATCTGCTCCAAAGAAGACGAAGACGGTCCCACCAGCCGGAAAGCTCGTGGCGACGATTTTTTTGGATGCGAAGGACATCATTCTGACGGACTTTTTAGAAAATGAAAGAACGATCACTGGGCAATACTGCAGTGAGCTATCTGACCACTTTGAAAAAAAATTGAAGGAGATACGGCCACATTTGGTGAAAATTGCACCAGCATATTCATCTGGAGTTGTCAATACCAAACTGCATGAATTGTGTTATCAATTACTACCACACCTCCTGTATTCACCCAATCTGGCTCCTAGCGACTTCTTCTTGTTCACTAACATGAAGAAATGACTCGCGTGAAAAGAATTTTGCTCAAACGAGGAAGTCATCGCCGAGACAGCGGCTTATTTTGGAAAGTTTGAAAAATCTTTTTTTTTGGAGGGCTTAAAAATGGCCAGAACATTGGGAGAAGTGTATCTTTCTAAAAAGGAATTATGCTGTAAAAAAAAATTTTTCTAAAAAATGGTGTCATTTTTAATACGGGTACTTGTTGAACTGCCCTCGTATATACGCTATTATTATATACGAATTATATGACAGCGTGTCCAGATCGCCAACAATTGATAATAACTCATATATTTATTTATATAATTAGTTGATACTAATAAAATTGAAATAGCAGTTTTGCAGAGTTCTATAGTTTATCATACCCAAAATAGCGAAATTCACTGCATATAAGCATGAATTGACTTTTTGTTTTAACTAAATACTTTTCAATAAAATCGTTTTATAGTAATTAGTTCAAAGATCTTGCTGTTATGTATTTATATTATGGTATTGATCGAAGGAATAAGATCTCACAACAGTAAACACTGGCAGATATTATAGTATATTATGTTATATTATAGTTATTTAATTTTTTTTCTATGTTAAAATATTTATAGATAGAGTTCTTATATTTCAGGTGCTATACGTAACA
The DNA here is from genome assembly GCA_018907035.1 of Sycobia sp. Sy_11. NCBI lineage: Eukaryota > Metazoa > Arthropoda > Insecta > Hymenoptera > Epichrysomallidae > Sycobia > Sycobia sp. Sy_11. Next base: position 858,858 of record JACCIC010000208.1, read on the forward strand.
ACAACAAAATACATTATTTTACAAAAATCTTGTTAAAATTTTGAAAATGTCATGACAATCATGTTAGCAATACAGTAATAATTAGTTTTCGAACTCATGTTGGAACATTCGCTTTTTTTAGATAATTTTGTGAATAATATTCCCTTCCTATGTAAGTTTTGTAATAGCGCGAGCGTAGTGAATCTCACGAAAATAAAACAGAGAAATTCAGAGCAACGTTGCGGGATAAAATTTTGTGCGAAACTCGGGGAAACCGTGACAGAAAATTATGAAAAAGTGCTCAAGGTGAATGGTAGTGATATCCTGAGTCGTAGTCAGGTGCTTCGGTGGTCTTCTGATTTTAAAAAAGGCCGTGAGAGCGTCAAAGACGAGGCGTGGAGCGGAAGGCCAATTCAAGTGCGAACCGACGCGAATGTGTAGCGCGTCCGCGCCCTCATTCGTGAAGACCCGCGAGTAACCATTCGAATATTGGATGACGAGTTGAATATTAGCCGGGAAACAGTTCGAAAGATTTGAAAAAAAGCTGTATGCCAACATGGTACCGAAGAACCTTTTAGATGAGCAAAAAGCCCACCGAATGAATATCGCTCAAGATTGTATCGAGCAGGTTGAAAGTGCTCCTACTCTTCTCGATCGAGTTATTACTGGTGATGAAAGTTGGTTCTCTCCATATGACTCAGAAACTAAATGACAAAGCCAACAGTAACTGTCACCTGGAGCACCAAGGCCAAAGAAGGCGAGAATGAGCGAGTCCAAAGTGAAAACCATGTTCATTTGATTCTTCAACAAGAAAGGGAATGTTCACTATGAATTTATACTACCTGGACAAACCGTAAATCTAGTATTCTCCCGCAATGTGCTCGTCACAATGCGTTTAGTGTTCTCAGTTTTTAGCGTGTAAAAGCATCGCAACGTTACCACACCACCCTATTCACCGGCAATGTCTCCCTGCAACTTTTCCTATTTCCCCATTTGAAAACATTTGTCAAAGGTCGACATTTTGATTCCGTAGAAGACATCCAAGAATCTGTGACGAGGGTACTGGGAGAGGTCCCACAAGAAGTGTTCCAGAATTGTTACGAAAACTGGAATACTCACTGGAATAAAAAAAATAGATGCGGGAGGGGGCTACTTTGAAGGGAACGTAGGGATGTACCTTAATTTTTAAATATATTCGATTTTTAAATTTTGTCGCATTACTTAATTGTTTGACCTCGTAGAATAAATATTAATTAGTAATTATAATTACGACAATCAGTATTGAAAATAGACGAAGTAGAAATCAATGTAAATTTTTGGATCAACTGAAGGAGTTTACTGCCCACAAAATGTTATTGTAAATTAACTTCAACCGTCTGGAGAATCCTTCCACTGCTGTGGACGAAGATTTGATTATTGCAGGCATTTATTTATAGTCTAGAGTGATATTCGTGATGTGTAATTATAGTATGTATTTATAATATGTACCTGAAAGTGCACAATTTAGAAGATAATAATTTGTAAATATATTTTTAAAAAGCTGATGCGATATACAGTAAAATTAGTGTAGATTAAATTATTAACAGTATTTTACTTATAGTATTTGTACATATATTTTTATAAATAATAGTAATACAATAGACATTATTTTATTAATCAATATTTTTATCGGCCTTACAGTCTTTATAATATAATATATTAGCTAAAATAATGACAGTCAGACTGTTCCAGTTTATGTTCATCCCCGTAAAATCTGAAATACCAATTAATAATAAAATAAAAATAAAAATAAAAATAAAAATAAAATAAAAATAAAAAGAAAATAATAAATAAAAAAAAATAAAAAGAATAAAAGTAAATTTAGAATTACTTTAGTGTCCTAAGGTAGTGGAGCAGACAGGTTGTTCTTTACTAACGTAGAATATTACTTTTATTATTTTTATTTTATTTATTATTTTATTTTTATTTTTAATTTTTAATATAATTTATTTTAGTAATAAGTTTTATTTCAGTTCCTACTGGGGTGAACATAAACAAGGACAGTCTGACTGTCATTATTTTAGCTAATATATTATATTATAACGACTGTAAAACTGATAAAAATATTTATTAATTAAATTCAGAACAGTCGACATAAGTACAGTTTTTAATTCTAATAGACATTAATAATCATTTAAAATTCAATGAAACTTTTTATACCATGAAAAAGTTTTCATGCTCATTTCTGAAACTAAAAGTATCATTTCTGTATTAATATTATTATTACTGTAATATGAAAGCATCATTTCTGATAACAATATCTTATGGATAATATTATAGATTAAGGAAAAACCATTTACAATTTTTTCCTTTGTTTGTAAGTGAAGAATCAGAAAATAACGTAATTATAGTTAATTGTAAAATTTTAACATCCAAATATACTTAATGGCATTGAAGGTAGTTAACATTGAAACATTTCCCAAGAAAGATAACAGATTGAAATTGCATTATCTTTGGCAATGAAATTTAAATTAGATTTTTTGTTGTTCTGATCCAACTAGAAATGACAATAACCATTCTACCTTTCCTTTATATTCTTCACACGCAGTAATACTACAATCTGTAGTACCTTAATGAACAGTATCTTTTAAGTCTCATCGTATTCTTATTAGAATAGGTTCATGCTTCATATGAACTATTTGTTTGTAATCTTTGACAAAGTTCAAGAGCAGACTAAGAGGAATAGACACATTCAAAATTAATTACTGTACATCGATTACTGTTCTGGTTCTTTCGTCGTTGCCTACTCAACCTGCATTTTCAAGCATCATAATTTCATTAGTAATGAGTACAATTCAATCTTACTAAACTCCAACACTACTCAATCCTATATTTTTATTTTTGTCTATTTCGACATCATTGATTTCACAGCGGATTTCTTCAAATAGTCTACAATAGGTTTTTTCAATTTTCTACAGATATTATAGAACTACATAGTAATACGAAGCAGAGTTCTCGATCTTGAATTCAAATACGAACTTTATACTTGTTATTGAAGTTTGGAGATGAGCATTGTTGGCGTATGTGAATTTAATAATAAGTAATTGACTCATCGAATATTAACGATCTTCTAGACTTTCCAGGAACGGAATGTTCTATCATGTTAACGGTTTCAACTTCTTTGGTTGATTGACGTTCAATTGACATATGTGTGACTTACCAGAGATGGAAGTTGAAATTTGCCGGTTTCTTCGATAAAGAAAACACTTAATTTTTAGACAAAGAAAATTATTTGATCAAAAGCTAAAAGCAGCTGAACTGCATCGGTGACGAGGACTTGCAGGCATTATTGAATGCAGGCCCAAAAAAATCATCAGAAAAATTGGCAGATCTATATGCAACAAAAATGGAAGACACGCCAATTAAACGATAGGCAAATGCTGTTACAACGGTTTCAAAAAAACCTTTTCTGCACCGAATTGTTATGCGAGATGAAAAATGGCTTTATTTTGAGAATCCGAGGTGACAAAAATCACAGTTGTCACATGGTGAAGCAGGCCAATCGACTGTATTTCGACCAATATAGTCAAAATATTTCACGGTGATGTCACGGAGCTAAAAGGTTATTAATAAAGTAATAAGATTTATCGTTTTCTTTTCTAGGTCATTCTTACAACAAACGTAAATATAGTTACAAGCATACTACAGAGTGGTCATAAGCGTCTGCGTGATCGTAATAGTAAGACAGTGTAATATATGATAAAGAAATATCTATACCAAAGCGCAGCTCTTAGCGATACTGATGAAATTCTTAGCTTTTTGCTTTGCTTAAATGAAAAATCTAAGTACATTGTGTGTCATCTGATCCATTGCAATTGAATAAGCTACAGCTCATTTCATAACAATAGTATAAACAAATAGAGAAAAATAAAAATTCTTCATAATTGTATGAACTACAGCGAATGTATCTAAGTACATTGTGTATCATCTGATCTATTGCAATTGAATAAACTACAGCTCATTTCATAACAATAGTATAAACAAATAGAGAAAAATAAAAATTCTTCATAATTGTATGAACTACAGCGAATATATCTAAGTACATTGTGTATCATCTGATCTATTGCAATTGAATAAACTACAGCTCATTTCATAACAATAGTATAAACAAATAGAGAAAAATAAAAATTCTTTATAATTGTATGAACTACAGCGAATGTATACCTTTAAGCCGCCATTAGTTTATATGATCATGTCTTTTACTAGATTTAAAAAACGATCTTTTCTTATACAAAAAATTGGTGAAGCACTTGCAATTCTGCCACTTAAGTGAACATTTTTTATCATAATGAAAAGAATATGATTAAATTAATAACTATTTTTACCATTGGGTGTACAAATAAGTTTCGACCGTTTTTTCTTTTATAAAGAAATAATAATTTATTGTAAAAAGGTAGAAATAATGTCATTCAAAATATTGCCCATAACTTTCTACTACTTTAGATATTCAGTGTCCCAATTCAGTGTTTCTAACGTTCTCTTTACGGATTTTGCAACATGTGGCCTAACGTCATTACTCCAAGCTGATCCCACCAAATGTACAGTATTAGCTTCTTACCATGAATGATTGACTTGGCCATCGAAGTAGAGGCATGCCCGGGCTTACCCCATGACATCCTACGCTTTGGGATGTCGTAGTGAATCCACTTTTCGTCTCCCATCAGGATTCGATGTAGAAATCCTTTGCGACTTTGCCTTTTGAGCAATTGTTCGCAAGCGAATAAGCGAGGCTCGACGTCTCTTAGCTTCAGTTCGTAAGGAACCTAACTTCCTTGCTTTTGGACCATACCCAGGATTTTCAGACGTTGTGAAATAGCTTGCAGAGTCACTCCAACCATTTGTGCAAGTTCTTCTTACATTTGGCACGGATGCCCTAGCAAAGCTTCCATACACTTTGGGCCTTCCACTGCGTGTTTTGTGCTCCACGTCAAAATCACCACTTTTAAATTTTTGGAAGCAATCCCGACAACTTCTCCCACTCAAATTAACATCACCATATGCTTCTATGACTAGTCGATGTGCTTAAGCATCAAGTTGCTCTAAATGAAAGAAGTAAATTAACAATTCCCGCAAATGATGCTTACTTGGCTCAAAACTTGAGATCTTAAGACGATGAAAACTAAGTGATGCTAGCAAAAAGTCATAGGTATAAAAGGTTATGTTTCCAGATGTCAACATGTATTACACTACTTTTTACAGCTGACAATTTGGATGTTATCTTATTGGAGGCACCATCTTTTCAAAACGTCGGAAAATTATTTGTACACCTAATATTTTATACAATAATATAATATGATAATTTAATGAACAATCAGATTGTCCTTGTTTACAATTTCCCCCGTAGAATCTGAAATGTCACTTCTAATAAATATAAAATAAAAATTTAATTTAATTACGAATTAAAAATGAAATAATCTATATTTTATGTCAGAAAAGAATATGAAAAAAGTTTATATATAATATGTTTTCATAAGGTAAAAATTTCATAACTATGGACTTACATAAGTAAATTCTATAATTTTAAAGACTATTAGGATCTTAATATATTTATTAATGTAGTAATAAATAGTAATAAACGGATTCATTAAATTAATAATCCAAATTTATTCAAATTTAAATAGCATGTAACATGTGGGCCTGTAGCCGTAGAGCAACGGACTCTGGTTCAGCAGGCATTGACCCTGTGATAGCTCAATACACAATAAACCTTGACATTTTACACGCATGAATCCGTTCGTGTCACTATTGCAACATTATTTTACTAATTATCAGCTCCAGCTCAATACGCCTGGGTTGCTTGACCACACTAAGATTTCAGGTTATGAAGCGTCATCGATCTACCCCATCTACCACGCTTAGATTAGGATTTGGGGATTATCCGAACGTGATATATTTAACTAAATTTTAATAGTTATAATTTAACTATTTATTCATTTAAAAAATCTAAAAACAAAAAGTTTATCTAATCAAAAAATTATAGAATAATAATAAAAATTTAATAATGAAGATATATAATAATAACACAAAAATGAATGACGGTAGCAGGCGCGCTCGCCTTCGCGAGCCCACTCCTTTCATTGCTCCTCATCCGGTGCCATGCAGGAATAAAAATACAATTTTTTTATTTAAGCAATTAGTTGATAAGTATTTAGCCCTCGTGTGGGATCCTATTTTAATTTATTTCGTAGCATATATGGCTATTCGTGCGAGTTATCTTGCGGGTGTCTAAATTTTTGCATCCAATAATGTGTAAAGACCTACTTATTATTTATTATCAATAGCATAAAATTAAAAAAAATCTAATAGAATTACAAAAGATCAAATCCGAAGTGCTCGACGAAAAATGATACCGACATTTTCTTAAATTATTCCTACAAAAAACTATGACGTGTTTCCATCGGTTATGCAAAGTTGAGTCGAAGCGTACTAGATTTCGGTGAATAAACAGCTTTAATGATCTTTTCGCATAAGATTTGATCATCATCTCATCAATTGACAATGCATTTTGCCAAATGCCAAAATTTAAAATATTTTCCGAATTATTTTTATAATTGGAGGAATACGCCACGCTTTATCGTTCGAATTATTGTCGGTCTCTTTGACATCTTAAAATATATTTTCATATTATAGTTGCAAAGTTCTCACGAAACATTACCAAAAGAAATATTGGAGATACTAAAAGAAGATCTGGTTAAGTGTGAAAAGAAATTAATATGATAAAATTAATATGATATTTCATCTGAAAGTATTCAAATCATCCATTTCAAGATAAAAATCAAGTTCAAGTTGGACCGATTCATCATTAGAATCCGAATCATCTGAAAAATCAGAATTGTCTGGATTTGGTATTTCTACTTATTCATCTTTGTCAGAAGTAAACTGTTCATTTTCGGATTCGAAAATAATCTTTAATTGCTTCCGTGATATTTTGAAAATGATATTCCAATCATAGTATAGAAATAAGTAATACTTACTATCATTAATACTAATAAAAAATACGCAACTAAATATAAAATGTTGCAATATTAGTTATGCGAGGAAAACAATTACGAAAAACGTAAGTGATATTTGAGTGGAAATCTTTACAAATATCTTAACTCATTACAAAGCACATATATAACTTGACGAATATTGATATTATGCAGTCTAGCATAGAAATTCTCATGGAAATGTGAAACAAATATATCTACATGAAAACATCAATTACAACCGTGCTATAGCTATAATTACGTAAGCATTATTTTTAGCCCTATTTGGAGCTGCAATTTTTCAAAAATGCAATGATTTTTTGAAGGTATAAAAATTTTGATGTTTTTAAACTGCTAATGTATTAATAAACTAATAAATTAATAAATCATGTCCAAAGTATAATTCATGAGGCAATGTTTGCATTTTAAATTGTCCCTTCCATTTTACCAACACGCATTAATGCCTTAAGCATTTTATTTAAACTTATTTATTTATTTGACATTAAATATTTAAAAGTGATTAGAAAAATAGATTATTCGAAAACGCGATTTTTTAAGCTTGTACGAAATATGGACATTTTGTAAAGTTTACAAATTTTTTTAGGGTCATGATAAAAATTTTTCAAAGATGTATTCATACCAAATACAATTTTTACAGTGATTTAAATTATTGTTACAATATTTTCACTGTGAAAAATATTCATAAAGTTGAAAATTTTAAACTTTTGAAACATTTTTCATCAATCATATTTTTGCAGGAGACAAACAAATCCACACATTTGGATTCTACCGCTTTCAAACGGCAGCCGATTTTTAGATGTTTGCTGTAGTGGATTTCAAGGTATCTCACACTTTCTAATCTCCTCACTCTTATATCGCCGATCTTTATAAGAGGGAGACTTTCGGGTGAAGGTTGCCTCTCAGTAGCAAGATTTCATACCTTTGAGAGGGCAGCCTCATTTTGTCGCAACGTCTCGCATTATACTAGCGACTTTGATTAACATGTGACTGCTGCAAGTTTTCTGCAGCTGTTATACGGAGATCAGGTAACTTTTTTATGAGCTCTTTCCAATTCTACAAAGCAGCCTCTTCTTGCGCTCCTCTTCCGTACGACGATATATTGAATGAAGAGCAAAAAAGCGGAAGGGAGATATTTGACAACCTAATATTAACTAAAATAATGACGATCAGCTTGTCCTTGTTGATTATTATTCCTGAAGTGTCTGAAAACAAACTTATTACTAAAAATAAATTGTATTAAAAATTAAAAATAATTAAAGAAAATAATAACAAAATTAAATGAAATAAAAATAATAAACTATATTCTATGTTAGTGAAGGACAATCTGACTGTCATCAACAACTTATTTTCTCCTTTAGGGTCCTACGTTTAGAACGGATGCGGTTCACCCGACGAAACTAAGCTGTTAATATAGAATGAATGGCGTATTCATTGAAGCGACATCCTCGTACCCTCTTCTTACCTTAGCTAGCCAAATACATTTGCGTGAGTGCTAGATGCGGTCCAGAAGTAACGGGGTTAACACCCTTACGCAAAAGCGTCAGGCATCTGGATATTTAAAGTATGGAACTGATCCCGTCGGTAGTCTGAAGCCTTGCAGCGTGTTACTATCCGACTGTTGCCAAGCCGGAATGGGAGCATTGTTACAATATATATATATATATATACATATATATATATATATATATATATATATATATATATATATATAACTTTATTACGTATACTAAATAAATAAGACAAATATGCATATACAAATATGCAAAGTAAAAAGCAATGAATACTACAATAAGTATAAATTCGCTGAACTCTCGCCTCCAATGTCCTTGTGTAAAACCTCCTCAACTTTCCAAATGTGCCGGAGAGAGGCAGACATTTCCATAAAAGCTATTTAACTTCTTCTCCAATGTTTTTAGAATACTAAGATCCTCTTCTATTATATACATTTGAGATAGCTAAGAAATACTTCATTTTGGTTTGCGACGAACAGATTGTATAGTCGATGCAACTTAATATGCGCAAGACTTTAATTTCAAATAATTAGAATCCAAATTAAATAATCGGGCAATGATCCCGATTAGAAGTTGAACTTGCAGAATCAAAATAATATGAGCCCTAATATCTAATATACTGACTCGCAAGCTTAGGCCAAGGTTGAGCAGAGGAGAACACGAGTGCGTCACGAAAGAGAGAGAGCATTGGAAGGAATTTGGAATACAGTAAATGCATTAGTTACCATATTTTGAACACCCCATTTGAATAAAATAAAAAAAAATTATCGGTTTTGATACTTTTATATTATTTAAAGTATAGCACATATATAAAAGCATACACATAATGAGTCTTAAGATAAATACATAAATAATTACATGTGCGAGCATCCACAAGGATGAAAATGTTAGCTTAATTATTATTTACAAAATTATTATGATTTTTATTATTAGTTATAATAATTATCATTATTATTATTATTATTATTATTATTATTATTATTATATATAACTTTGCTACCGCGGATTCATAGTGACCCTATGTTTTGATGGCGCCGATCCCAAACCCGGATAAAGCAGGAGCGTGTACACTTACAAAAACTGGACAGCACACTCTTGCAGCTACACATTTTACAACACTGACATATCGGACAACATAACATCTGGCAAAAAGAGGGATTATCATCGCCACCCTCGCGTGTGGCAGTTTCAGATCGGTTCCGGGACGGCTAGCACGGAGTGGACGAGCTTGAAACTCTGTAAAGTAGTTCGAGTAGCGAGAGCGAGAGATGAAGCGCAGCTGAGCAAGTACAGAGTGGATGAACTCTGCTGGCCCTGAATGGACGCGACTGGAACTGCCAGCTCGTGCGTGGCAGATTAGGAGCCTGCTATGCGTCATTATCTGACGGCAGATCCTATAAATGGACATCTTCCCGAATATAAAGATGTTGGCGCCACGCTTCCCGAGGAGCGCTTCCATAAGGATAGTCGGGTCGCGAGAGGTAAGCACGAAGCAGCATTATGGTGCCGGGCGGGGGCGGCATGCACGCGGGCTCTGGCTGAGGGTATCCTCCACTACTAACCACACTTCTACATGCATAACCCAATTTACCCACTTGAAAATTTTTGCTACCTATGCTTCTGCCCCATAAACTAGGACGCAATAGAAGGGAGCAGGCTCCTTTCTGATCTATAAGGGGGGACAAGGCGCCTGCATCACTTAATCATTGAAGCAGATCAAATTTTCTCGCCTGATCGTCCCCCCTTCGCTTTTCTCAGGGAGGTGGAATGGGCTCCAATCGAGCGGTGCATATCTGTGAGCTGCCAAAGAGAGATCCTAGGTGGGGAGACGAGTCTTCAGGTTGCATGCCTGGGCGATCCGAACCATCTTTGACGTCTGCTGACAGCAGGACAAGCCTGCAAGTAAGCGATGCCGAGAAAATTCACGGGTCGTGCTCGCCGTCCAACTTATTGGTTGTCGAACGAAATCGCGGAGCAGCGGCGGTAATACCTCAAAGACGCGACAGCGATGCCGCTCATAGGATCGCCTAACATCTAACGGCGAAAAAGCGAGCCATCAAAACTAGTAAAGCTGGGAAATAATCTAAACAACGATATATGGGAATTGGAGTACAAAATCATAACCCACAAATTAGGTATGTTCCGTAAAAACATGCCTATGAGCGAGGAAGTGATGGACGGCATCGGTCATACACTATTCTCCCTCACCCCAAACAAGGGCACGAGCCCTGAGCCCCCGCCGTTAACAAGGACGGAGTTATAGAGAGCAATGAGCTCTCTGAAGAACAACAAGGCACCAGGATCCGACGGACTTCCGGCAGAAGTGCTAAAAGCCATGGTATAGAGCCATCCTGAACTTTTGCTTGGCATGTACAACTTATGCCTTCGCGCGGGAATATTTTATCCCCGCTGGAAAGAGGGGAGACTTGTGCTGATAAGCAAAGGCAAGGGACATTCTAGTGCTCTGTCAGCGTATAAATCCTTATGCCTGCTCGAGACCACCGGAGAACTCTTGGAAAAGTTGGTGAGACCCCGTCTACAGGCGGCGCCTTTTACATCTAGCGACCTTTCCAAGAGGCAGTATAGTTTTCAGAGAAGGCGGTCCATCATAGATGCTATTCAGAAGATAGTGAAGGCGGTCAGGACTCTGGAGCGGGGAAATCACTTCTTCCGATCTGTGTGTCTTCTGGTGACACTTGATGTCAAAAACCCCTTTAACTCGGTTAGGTGGACAGACGTGCTGGACATGCCAGAAGGCTGCTCGCTGATCTTGTATACGAATGACCTGGCAGCTGTTATTAATGCGTGCAATATGACGCTGGCACAGACGTGCCTTGATGAGACCATGCGCAGAATTCGCCATTGGATGGTTGATCACGGGCTAGAACTGACGAAGGCCAAAACTGAGATTGTGCTCCTTACGAAGAAGCGCATCACCAGAGTGCAGCCGCTATTTATAGGGGAGATGTCGGTCCTGACAAAGGCTACTGTCAAGTACCTGGGGGTGATGATAGAGACGAAGCTCACCTTCTGGGAACATATTCGGAGGTCGGCGGACAAGTCGGCGTTGGTAGCGACCTCCCTTTGCAAAGTCATGGTCATCGTAGAAGGGCCACGTCCTGGCAGCAGGCGTCTGCTACTACCAGCTGCTGGGTCCGTCATGCTTTACGGTGCTGAAGACTGGGCCGAAGCGCTGCAGTACGAAAAGTATCGCAGGCGCATGGCGACTGCAAAGAGGAGATGTACTTTTAGTGTAGCGTGTTCGTATCGCACTGTCTCAGAGACGGCCTCCCTAGAGGTTTCCGGGGTTATCCCGGTAGACCTCATTGTCCAGGAGCCGAAGTTCGTCCACCAGATCAAGAGGACACTTCGCTCAGCCGAAGCGAAGCAGCAAGCCAGAGAGCATTCGCTGACTTGCTGACAGAAGAGATGGGAGTAAGATATGCATACATCGAAGGTGGACCACCAGACTTATAAGTCAGGTAGCCCGTCGATCGGCCGACAGCCAGGGGAGGTAAATTACCATCTCAACCAAATTCTCACCGATCACGGGTACTTCCGCGCGTACTTGCACAAAATGGGCAAAGTAACAGATCCAGTTTGTATATACTGTGGATCCGCAAAAAACGATGCCCATCATACATTTTTTGTGTGCAAAGAGTGGGAGCAGCAGAGGGCCCTACTGGGGGAGGACACTGGAAGGGTTACCCCAAAAGGCATCGTGCCCCTGATGCTCTCCAGCCAGGAGACATGGGGATGGGCTGCCTATTTCGTCAAGGATATCCTCAGGCGGAAGAAGGTGGACATTCTCTAGATTCTTCCATTTGGCTAGGTTCTGGTGGCGCCCGAGGGCGAACATCCTAGTTCTCTTCTCGAAGTAATGCCTAACGGTGATTTCCGGGATGGGAAGTTGAGCCAGAGCTGTCCTCGGTGCACGCCTACCGACTCGGGCTTGCAGCTCTTTTCAGAGCTGCGGGAAGCAGTCGAGGGAATGCAGCGAGAAGGTAGTTTTGGATAGTTTTGAGTGGTGGGTAGTTTTGGAAGGTAGTGGATATGCCTTCGTTTTGGTGATTCCCAGATACCCGGGGCCGGTCCGCGGGATTCATAAAGAATTTTTCTCCTCCTCTATAGAAAAAAATAATTATAATATATAATATAACTAATTAAATATTATTTATAATTTATATTATATTATTATATATAATATAAATAACTAAATATTATTTATAATACGAGAGAATTAAATTAAGAAGTATTATTATAAAACTGTGCCGCAATTATATTATAATATAATTTATATACGAGTGTCTTCAAGAGCAAGCTAACAAATTAAATATTTTAATTATTAGAACTGTAATATATTATTATTATTATTATTATTATTATTATTATTATTATTATTATTATTATTATTATGTTATTCCAAAATTATTATTGTTATTTTTCGGCTAAGTCGATACGAAATTATTCGTGTAAATAAAAGCCCCAAAATTAGTTCTCACAGTCCAAAGAAGCTCCAGCCCCTAGTAAAAGTATATTTATACAGTATTAGAAACTAATATAATAAGTGCAAATTAAATAAATATAAGTTAATAAATACTTTTTCATTGGTCTTACAGTCCAATCACTTCAATCTAAAAATAAAATAAAAAATAAAAATAAAAATAAATAAAAATAAAATAATAATTATAAATAAAAATTAAATTAAAAATTAAATTAAAATTATAATGACAGTCAGACTGTCCTTGTTTACATTCACCCCCGTAGACTAATATGAAAATAAAATATTAGCCGAAAAACTTCTTTGTTAGTAAAGTGCAGTCTGACTGTCCCCAACACCATTACCTAATTGAAGACATGTCCAACGTTTCGAGCTCGCTACGGCTCCTCATCATCTTTTTTATTTTATTTTTAGATTGAATTGATTGGACTGTAAGACCAATGAAAAAGTATTTATTAATTTGTATATGGGCGGTCGACATAAGTACAATTAAATTGTTTTAAATAAATATAACTTGTAAATACTGTCAAAATAAGAAGCGTGCGGAATATAGTTTAAACGTAAGAAAGTATAATATGAGTTTAAGTAAGTATTTGTCGTATTTTATTACAGATCGCAGGATTCAACGCCAAAAATGTGTTAAATAGAATAAATTATTTGTATAATTCTTAGTATAATATATTTGTTGTTATTTATTCAAATAAATACAGCTGAGTATCGTGATTTATCCGGATTTTTTTCCGAAAACTCATTTCCTGTCAAACGGATGCTATCTCAAGCTGCAATAGATGCTTATCTTTTAGTATTTGAACAAATTGTGCATTTTTTAAAATAATTTAAATAAGTAGCCTATAGTACTTTTTCTATCAGTACCTTCATAACTATTAGAATCAGAATCAACATAACCACTCAAAATATTTTCGCTATTGCCTACTGCATAAGTTAATTTTAAATTCATCAAACCTTTCAAATATCTCAAAACTCTTTTTAGACATTTCCATAGTTCTGTATTATTTTTATTTGAATATCTACTTAGAATATTTATTGCTGTACTCAAATCTGGCCGCGTACAAACCATTCCATACATTAAGCATTCGATAACATTTTGTATGGGGCGTCGTATTTGTTATCTGAATTTCAATCAATATAATTTAATTTATTGTCGAGTGGTATGCTTACATCGTTACTCATTTTAAATTTATTTAAAATAGATTTTATATATGAACTCTAATTAAGAATAAGTAAATCATTATTTCATTATTTCATTATTTCATTATATACATCGTAATTACATCATATTATAATTTTTATTCCATGGAATAGTTTAATTTCTTTTAAATCTGTCAATTGTAAATGTAAATTTTTTTTTAAATTATTCATTATTTGAATATCGGCTGTAACAATTACGTAATGCTTGTTTACGTAATGCTTACGTTACGTAATGCTTACGTAATATTGGCTGTAACAATTATGTCATCTACGTAGAGTACAACATACATATTCTAAGATATTTCTCCTTTATTTAAAGTATATATGCAATGATCAACTAATGAATTTTTAAAACCATTTTTTACTAGTGTTTTATCAAAAGTTTCAAACCAACATTTTTCTGCTTGTTTCAGTACATCTATAGATTTATATAATTTACAAACTTGATTAGTTTTGTATTTAATGTCTTCAGGAATTTTTATATAAATATCTTCCTACAGTGAATTATTTAAAAATTCAATTTTTACATCCACATGGTGAATAAGCCAATTATATTGATTTGCAAACACTATAATTAATGTAAAACTTGTAACTCTTACTGCAGGAGCGAAAGTCTCATTATAATCAATTAAATATTTTTGATTGAAACCACGAGCAACAAGACGGGGTTTTATATTTCAATAGATTTCAATGTTCATCATTTTTAATAACGAATACCATTTGCAATCTATAATATTTGTGATTGGTGGCTTTGATACTAGTGTCTAAGTTTTATTAAAAAAATGTGAATTTAATAAATCTTTAATTGCATGTTCCTAGGGTTCTTTCTTCTTCCTTTATGGATATTATTTTGAATATCATTTTGAAATTATTGGAAATTTCACAATTTACTGATTGTCCATTCTAAACGTAATTTAGTTCTTCATAAGAAATTCTTGGTTTATCTTTGACTCTATCACTCCTTCTTAGATTAATAATTCTTTTCTTTATATTATATCTAGCATGTTTTAATTCTGATTGATTGCAATTATCTATTTCTATTATAGATTTATTAGACTTGTTCAAATTTTCATTTGAATTTCTGTCTATTTTCGAATTTTGTTTATCTGATTCATTTTTCTCAGATTTGTCGTCCAGAAATTTTTCTGATTATTCATCATTAGATTTTTGAGGCTCTACTGATTTTTTAGGAACATCATGTTAAACAATTTTCTTAGAATTTTCTATTACAATTCCTTCAAGCCTCATTTCTGGTCTCGAATTCAAAAAATTAATTTCATCAGCTATCACGCACTTTGCTACAATAAATTTTTGTGATTCTAAATCCCATATTTTATAGCAATTTGAATCGCGATCAACTACAATACCTTTCCAAGATTTATCTTCAAATTTTGTTTTTCTTATTTCATTATGCACATATATTATCCACCGAAAACTGTTAAATATTTGACATGAGGGTTTTTACCATGCCATAACTCATATGGTATACTATTTTAAAGCATTAGTAAGGTTTTGATTTATTCAACACAGAGCAGTTAAAACTGCTTCTCCCCAAAATACTTTGTTCAGTTTAGACCCACTTATAATGGTACGTGCTTTTTTATTTCACGTCCTTGATACTTTCATATTCAGTTTACCGTACAAACAAAAGCGAGTGATGCTGCGATCGGAGAGATTTTGTCATAAGAACTTAATGGCCAACAGTGGATATTTGAAGTTTCGTGTAAAGCGGTTTCTGAAGTCAAACCAAACCATTCTATAACTGGTGGAAAGTGCTTGTTTCGCCTCTTTCTTGTCCTCGTTTCAAAGACACCCCTCCAAGAGCTCGAGTTTTAAATCAAGAGTGAATTTGTACGGATCTTCACCGGACTAATCGACCCTACCACAGCTGTAAAAGGGACTTTAGGTATTGAGAGGGATGAGGTGTTCGTGATAAAACATACTCCGTTGTCAAAAGCGTGCAGAGACATTGATTTTCCGTAGTATTCTCTTTTTCCCCATATATTTGAAGGGCGTATAGTTGCATAACACATAATATACACAATGACTGGAAGAGGGTATAGCGCGTGCAGTGTATATGGCCCTACACGTATACTATGTCCGAAATAAGTATAGAAAATCCGAGGTTTGATTGCTAAATATAATAAACTTAGGACAAAATAATAGTTAGAAGTAACTAGTAACCCCTACAACATCATTGCAAGCCTGTAGAACATTAAGCCGGATCCTTGCCTTACCGAGGAGGGGGCAGATTGCGAGATGTGTGAGCCACAGCTCTGGCTGGTACTCAGTAACTCAGCTCACTCCATCCTTTACAATGTGAAGATATAGGCTATAAACTATTCAAGTATTATTTTTAAAAAATCTTGTCTTTAATAATCATCGGTGTTGTAGCGTTATTTTCCATTATATAAATAAAAACTATATGTAAATAATAGTAATCGTATAATCAATGAATTTCACGTTAATTATCTTATATAAAAACGACTACTATATATAAGAAAAAATGAATTCTATAACCTCTTTTCGTTGAAAAGAGCTTTTATTTCATTTATTTCTAATACAATACTTTTATAAGTGGTATTATTTATTTATTTTTATGTTTATGCATTTATTAACTCGCAATAGAAAATCCTTAGCTATGATCTAAATTTCATTTGAAATAAATAGATAGAATAAATACTATAGAATCTACTTCATGTTGATAAGATATAATAATTAATTACAGATTCATTCTGAATAAATGTATATGTATTCTCTAAATAGAAAGTAGAACATACCCGTATTACCATTATTAACAATCCTGATGGACTCTGGCTCATCTGCATAACCACACCAGCGAAATGGCCTATCACACTTGAAAACTTTAGATATTTGAGTTGATATATTTATTGGTGACTGTCGGCTTATAACAGATTGTGAAAATTCATTATTCTTGCACCAATATCGAGCATATTGATCATAAATTACAATATTCGTTTTACTATCATTTTTAGAATGCATGAATGTGATTGTTTTATAACACCAGTCCAGACTTTCCAAAAGTAATATCGCTGCACATATAATCAAATTTACAAATGAAATTTACTAAATTTCAAACTGATCTTTATTGAAAACTTTTTAATTATCAATAATGGACATTCATCATTTATTATGATGATACGTAATAACTATATTTTGTAAGTAAAATCGCCGAGTGAAAAATACAATTTAAGTACAATGATTGAAGTGGGTAGGTTAAAATAACTAAGAAACCATTGTGAAGAATAAGAACAGTATTTTTTGAAAATAGAAATTTCAAAAAAAAAAATTATTTATAAATATCTATTATGTATATATACGGGAAGGAAAATGAACAGAAGTACTTGACATATATATATATATATATATATATATATATATATATATATATATATATATAACTTAATTTATTTCGGAAGATTCTTAACACGATGACACGGAAGCACTGACACCATAAGCGTACTCTTCTCTTTCGATTCACAACATCAACTATTCTCCCCGCGCACAATCATTCCCCCCTTTATTCATTTAGCGACAATACGTTATATAGAGCGCCTTAATGACCTAATACATCTGCCCTTGCTTCTCAGTGATATTCGATGTATTTAACGCTATGACCTATTTACTGCTACAGGGGATTTCCCGCGATTGGCGTTCCTTAATGTATACCTTATATACCCTATTGCTAATATACGCCTATAATATATATATATATATATATATATATATATATATATATATATATATTTCTGAATCAATCGAAAATACCTGGAGATACACATATGATTAGATTTACACTTCTATAAACTGATGTCTCATTAAGCCTCGCCCAGGAATGGTCACGTCAACGATACGGGGATACATACGCACATGATTAATTTCCTATATCTTTTCCCATAGATAATATGTATCTATAGCTTAACTGCTTGATTTCAATTGAAACCTATAAGTACAATGTGGCAGTTTTATAATATGTTGAATAAGACATAATCGAATACGCCGTGTTTTCCGATCCGTCCTTCTCCCTACTCTTAAAACACTAGGATTCACTATCAATCACTCAACTTATTGAAAATTGTCAGTTGATAAAATCCCTAATCTAATTTTCAATTGAAGTCACTAAATTGATCAATTTTATTAGATGTATTCAATGGAAGAATAAGTGTCCGAAAGGAATTATGTCTAAAAGCTATAACGAGCGGCTTGGTTTATTCTCTTCTCAGCTTATGGTGCGCCGGCTCTGCTGTGTGTCACATCCGCTTATAATCGCTCAGCACACAATTTCCCTTCAATTTTTGTACACTGAGTTCTAGACGCGATTAAATATATTTTGTAGTTTAGCACAAACCATTTTATTCTTGGTAAATGAGTCCGATGTCAATTTTATGAAATTAATAATTTTATTAAATGTGTTAATGAATAATTTAATTAAATAATTTTGTTTAATTAATCAGTACGTGCCTCTACTATATGGTTCAATACGCCAAAAGTTTGAAAACATCGGTGAGTGCTGTATTAGGACGTTACCCGATTTCAGAATAAGATACTTCGCGAAACAATTCTTTTTACGCGCGCCATATTCCCCACTGGCTTGTTCACCTACTCTGTGCTCTGTTTGCACGATTCGTATATAACATATATGCAACGTATATTATCGAAATGTCTGTATGACCGTGTAGTATCGTTACTTATTGAAAAAAAACACGTGGGTCGCTCTCCGTGTATGATAATCGTAGTCCCGACGACGAGTAATACGTCGGCTGGAGAATGGCTTTCTTCATGGAGGACTCAGATCGCAGGTCGGGTATTAAAACAACCGGGCCCATAAAAGTAGATGGACCTACGTTCAATAGGAATCAAGCAACAGGCATGAGATAAAATGAACGTCCTTGACTAAATAAACACAAAACAAAAATGAATAAAGAAATGCAAATAGAATAAATTGAAATTTATTGAGTGAGGGTTCTTAGAAGTGCAATTCTATATTTAAAGCTAAGCGAGACAAAGAACAACCAGATCGCACGCATACTTGATTTCCCGAGATATGCACAGTTAATCTTCTTTAATCTTTTTCACTATCCTCTCTCTCTTTCTCTCTCTCTCTCATACATACATATGGAATATGTATTTATGAGATCGAATACCGTATTCACATAAGTACTTGAACTGGCCTGTGAGCAGGTGCCGACCTACGAAGGCGAATTGATCAGCTCACTTTTAACTTCTACTCTATAGTACGTGCACGAGGTTCAACAGTGGAACGCCTATGCCGATACCCCATATATCCGCGCATTCACACTCCTTAATATGTGCTGCTCCCTGCAGCTTGTCACTACTGACCGGGACCTCCAGGTCGTGTCGATTCCTAGTGAACCATAATATCAATAATACGAGTAAGACAGCATTATTTACTACCGAGACACGTAGGCGCTACTACCAATATACGTTTGCCACTTAAGATGAAATTGTGTGCGAGTTGGGCAGTAATAAAACCGATTGAAGTCTATATCCAGTCAATGTGTACTTTGTAATTCAATCCGAAACAATCTAGAGAGCAAAGAAAACTTCGAAGCACGTGTGCTGACTGACTATTGCCGATAACTAACTGTTTTTTTCCATTCTCTGAAGAAAGGGCAATATTGCCTCATTGATTTCTCTTCTTACAACAGATTCAACTGCGCCGAATTTTAAAAGGTCGAGCTGCTTGTTTACTTTGTGACTCGTATTGCTTGCTAGTCAGACAGTGAGACTCGAATGCCTCAGCGGATAGATCTACATTTGGATGACTACGTAGACTTATTCGAGAGAAACCGTGAAGTTTTACCATAGAAAAGAAAGCGAGATTGGAAAGCGATTCTTCTTTTTATTGTTAATTGTATACAGCGATATAATTACGGCATTTCCCGTAGACAGAATCACCACGCGTATATGTTCAACTGTTATTTGACTGCTTACAAAGCCCTGGGCAAACTTAGGCTCAATTATATCGTCCTTCAGTGTGCATGTTCGCTTCGTGGCTCGACGTAGATTCGTAATCACTTTGCATGGACGTCCGTACTTCGACGTTCGCGAAATAACTCCCTTTCCTATTGTAACGGCTTTTTTTGATTGAGAACTTCGTTCGATATGTAGGTTGCGCGTCGCCTAACTCCTAACATCGCTGTCTGAGTCTCATTATCCTGGTCTTGGTAGTTTTCAGCTTCACAATACTTGCATGCTAAGGCATTCATGGGATTTGGTTGTAGCGCACATACAACGCAACATCACAGTATGCGCGTGGCCAGGTGTATTACGTTCTTCAATGGATGTATGTTTTTCTGAACTCATATGGCTAGCTGAAAGCTTATCATTGCATTATTACAGCATGGTTTTACGTTTTTCTTGTACATTGATCAGCTCCCAAGTTTCTCATCCTCTACGATTCTTACAGGTTACCTATTCGAGCAATATGTATACAACTGCTTGCTTACGATTTTCCAAATCGAAGTATTCATTAGGTTCACTTCCGCACCTATCAGTCTTTCCAGAAACTAGACTTTGCACGATGCTGTCGGCCCATGATATTATGCCCCTTTAATTTTTGGATTCAGCAATCTAGATATCCATTAGGGTGATACCGCGATCAGTTTTGACTTTAAAGAAATAACCTTCAAAGTAACGATGGAATCTCCTGATGACCTACAGCACTTCGAGAAATTTGCGATCTATAACACTACAAGTCTGTTCGATCAAAATCGTAGTGCGGTTAGAAAATTCAGTTCTTTTACATCAATAATTTGAAGTAAGGTGGCATCCAGGCCCATGTTACTTGCGTCTATATGTACCATAAACACCACATCGAACGGTAGAACCTGCAGCACTGGTGTAGAAGCCATAAACGTTTTGAAAAAACAAAAGCCCTTTTGTGCATTTCTCTCTGCGTGTAATAAAAAAGTTTCTTCACTAAAAGAGCCTGAGATTCTGCTATACGATTAAATTCCCTACGGAATTATCTATACCGAGACCTCATGCCTATAAACCATCAAAGCCACTTTCAATACTTTCGAGCAGAATCAATTATAACTGGATCTATCTTAGCTGAATCGGGTTGGAATGCTTTTCGGTTTATTAATACGTCGAGGTGTATGATTTTGCTGTGGTAGAATTTACTTTCTTCTTTGTATACAGTCAGTCTTCTTGTATGCGCTCAAACATATAGCCGAGCCATTTCAGATGCTCGACGAAGTTCTCAATAACTCTCAATGCCAAAGGTTCTAGCTGAGGTTCGATCACACAGTCGATCAAGTGCTGAAAAGTAGCACCAATCTGGCTTAATCCATAAGACACCTTCTTAAACCACCAGAATTTTTTACGAGTGACCGTCAAAGCGGCGATTGTTTCGATTCAATGTATTAGTGGTATCTGATCATATGCGCTTCTTTAATCGAGAGTGAATATGTATCTCGCCCTTTATAATTTATATAAAATAATATCCATATAAAGCTATGGATATGCATTTGTCTAGATACTGCATTGATTTTCTTGATGTCAATACAGAATCAATACGATGTGTTGATCTTGTTCACTATAACGACGGTGCTTCACTAATCATTCGTCGACGGTTCAACCACACCAAATAATAGCACGGCATCAACCTCAGCGTGCATCTCATTCTCTATTTTAAGCGAGTACGTTGAACATCTTTGTCTAATGTATCGAGCCGAGCCGAGATGAATTCCGAAAGCTCAAGCCACGTCGTACAGCGGACAGATTCCAAGGCATCTCACAATATACCATCTAACTGCTGATCTAGCTGCTCCCTCTCTCTGGGTTGTAAATTAATGATTCCTAACACTATTATAATGTCCTATAGTTTCCCTGATTCCATCGGGGATGATATTTGTGTTGCTACATCTGGTGGTGCGTATCTTATATCTACGCCACGAGGGACCTGCGGCATAGAAGAAGAAATCTTGATGGTGTGATCTATGCCATCTGAGTGATATCTAACAATTGTACGATGTGATCAAATTTGATCCGAACTGACAAAAAAACAACATTTTTATGTATTTTAATACAAATCTTTATTATCGTCTTCAAAATAGACTCCTTTCGAACCAATACAAGTATGCCAACGCTTAATCCAATTTTCCATACACCTGTTGTAAACCTCACCTGAGATTGCCTTCAGTTCGTTTAACGAATTACTTTTTCTGGCTTCAATAAACTCACGGTGGGTTCCTCGAAGCGAATTTTTGAGTTTGACCTCCTGGAACGAATACATGGTGGACCACTTCATGGTAATCGAAAAAAACTAATGAGCATCACATTGATTTTCGACCGACTTTGACGTGGTTATTTGGGTTTCAGCTCATTTTTAAAGCACCATTCGTTACATTGTTTGCCACATGTCTGGTCACCAGTAATGATGCGTTTGATGAATGTAGGGTCCTCAGCTACGTTTTGAAGACTACTTTTGCGACCTCTACTCGACCTTATTTTTGCAAAAGATTCAGATGTTTTGAAACGAGTCTAGCATTGATATGCTTTATATGCAAAACATTAACCAAAATATGTTAAATCGATCCATAAGAGATGTTGAGAGCCTCTGCTGTCTCAATGTTGCCGACGCGATGATTTTGGAGAACCATTTTCTCAACCTTTTCGATCTGATCGTTGTTAAGAGAGGTCCATGGGCGACTTTCATGAAGCAAGATTTCGATGACTTGACGATCTTCACTGAATGCTTTGTGCCAGTCAAATACTTGCGTTCGCGAAAAAGTAGACTCCCCAAAACACTTCTGCAATATTTTCAACGATTTCGTATCCGTAATTCCATGGGAAATACAAAATTTTAAGCACGCTCGTTCATCAACATTTTTTTTATCAAAGTCAATATGGCCAGACAAACTTTTTGCATCCTGAACAAACAGCTGACAAACACACACTAATGGAGATATGGCGCTCAAATTTAACATGAACATAGAAAAAGGTTGTACCAGTATAAGAAAAAAAAATTTACCGATTCAGTTTACACGCGAAGTTTAAAGGCACCAGTCTGGGTCGAATTTCATCATATGGTATGAAAAAGGTTTATTACCATCGATGCTGTACATACTGTCAATATGACAGATGTAATTATTATCTCTAATATTACAAGTATTATTATGCTTATTTTATCATATCATATCATACTAACATACATTGTCTCATTTTCGCTCTAGATTATAATTTAACCTATTTATTAAAAAATTCAATAATATCTATATAAAAAATACTCTATGTATAAATCTATATTGCTTTAGATAATTTTACCTATCATTGCATCTATAGAAAACGGTGCTATCTCAACGCCCGCTTCAAAAAGGTGAAATCGCACCGTTTTTTGCTTCAATTTCAGTTGAAACCAGTCAATATATATTCTCAGTATTTAATTTTAAATATCTATATATATATATATATATATATATATATATATATATATATATATATACAGGGTGTCCAAAAAGTTCCGGAACACCGTAATAACTTTCCAGATAAACTGATTTTGGATAAGGTCAAGGTGAATCTAGAGGAAACTTTTGTCATGGCATTTAATAGTAAGTACAAGGTTATCTCACGGTCAACTTTGTTTTTTTAAATGGGAAACCCTATTTTTGCCAACGGAAAACGAAGAGCAGAAAGTTTGACGTCCAAACATGTGCTCAAGTCATGGGTCAAGAATGACCTTGATGGTCACACAAGGTCATTTAACTTCGAACAAGGTCTGGAAATCTCTTGGCATAGGACATTCTCAATTTTTGTACCACAGAAGCTATTACCTTTATCAAGGTGCATGCAACGGTGACATTTTGCACAGCTTTTACGAAGACCTTCAAGGACATTTTACTTTGAATTTTCTTTTTTACTATTAGCATTACCCAGGAAAAACGACGTGGACGTAGTAAAATTTGTCCCCTTTGGGGTGCTTGATTAGCGTGATTCTACTTGCCTTATAAACTAAAACTAAAAATAAACTCAACAACAAAAATAGCGCAACATGCAAATCTTGAATTCATAAAAAATTAATTAAAAAGTAAATAAAAATTATTCTTTTCTTTAAAAATATAATTAAAATTGATAAATTCAAGCTTTATAATTTTGAACGTGATTTTGAACTGGAAGCTAAACAAGTATTGAATTTAGAGTTTATTTCACATACGAAATATTTCTATTAATTTAACATACCATTAATAAGTAAATAAACAGTCGAGCTTCAAAATAAATTAATATTTTGTTTTTTTTTTAAAACATTTTTCTACGTTCTAAGTTTGCGCTCTTCATTGTGATAACAGGATCGGATAATTTTTACACTTAATTGTATTAAAATTAATTCTTGAAATTTTGATCACTGTGATCGGCGTTTCCGTAAAGTTTAATTTGTTAGATTCGTCAAAATGAATGGACTCACTGAAAGAGAACGAATATCACTTCTTATGATGAGAGATTGGAGTGAAATGGTACGATCTGTTAGGGGAGTAATGAATCTTTTTAATGCAACTTTTAGAGTTTCTACTACTCAATATAATTTTCAACGGTGTCAAGAACTATTATAAGATTTAATGATCACTGAAAAGACTTCATTAAACGTTATGCTATCAATCATTGAGGTTCCACATAATTCTATTCGTAGGTTTCGTCACGAAAATGACGTTAGCAAATCGTCAGTACATAACGTATTGAAAAAAGCCAAAATCCATCCATTTAAAGTTAATCTGGTTCATAAGTTGAATGAAGACGATTTCGATCTTCCTGTTGAAATCATGTGAAGATATGATGGAACCCATAATTGAAAATCATGAATTTTTATGCAATAGCATTTCATTCAATAACATTCTCAGATCAGGCAACTTTTCAACTTGATGAAACCTTAAATAGGCTTAACTACAGTTATTGGTCAGGTAATAATCTTCATTGGACAAGAGAAGACAAATCACAATATCGAGAAAAATTAAGTGTTTGGGCTAGAATTCTCAACAACAGAATTATGTGACCTTTTTATTGATGGTAACTTAAATGCACAAAACTTTGATGATATGCTACGAAACCAAATAGTTCCTGCAATTAGAGAAAAAGCTGGGGCCAACTTTAAGAATACATGGTTTCAACAGGGTGCTGCGGGATCCCACTATTTATGACACGTTCGTAATTTCCTAGATGAAGTTTTTTTCAATCGATGGATAGAGCGGAGAGGTACTATAAAATGGCCAACTGTCACCTGACTGAACATCTCTTGATTAATTTTTTGAGGTTACTTAAAAGATAGGTTATACAAAACGAAACCTCAAAATTTAGATGAATTACGGCAAAGGATTGTTGATGAATCAGCGCTTATTCCTACGGGAATGATCCAAAACACAGTTGATGATTTTTACCACCGGTTAGCTTACTGTCAAGAAGTAAATCGAAGTAAACATGAGCAATTAAAGTAAAAAATTGCAGTCCATAATGCTTATGATCAAATGTGAGAAGCAAGCGGACTCACACTAATGCAGCACCCCAAAGGGGACAAATTTTACTACGTCCACGTCGTTTTTCCTGGGTAATGCTAATAGTAAAAAAGAAAATTCAAAGTAAAATGTCCTTGAAGGTCTTCGTAAAAGCTGTGTAAAATGTCACCGTTGCATGCACCTTGATAAAGGTAATAGCTTCTGTGGTACAAAAATTGAGAATTTCCTATGCCAAGAGATTTCCAGACCTTGTTCGAAGTTAAATGACCTTGTGTGACCATCAAGGTCATTCTTGACCCATGACTTGAGCACATGTTTGGACGTCAAACTTTCTGCTCTTCGTTTTCCGTTCGCAAAAATAGGGTTTCCCATTTAAAAAAACAAAGTTAACCTTGAAAGTAAAATCCAAGGTGAAATCCAAGGCCACTATTAAATGCCTTGACAAAAGTTACCTCTAGATTGAGCTTGACCTTGTCCAAAATCAGTTTAGCTGGATAGTTATTAAGGTGCTCCGGGACTTTTTGGACACCTTGTATATATATTAGGTGTTATATGTATATATGTATATATATATATATATATATATATATATATATATATATATCAACTTTACTTCAACCGTTTTTTCCGAATTGCGAGACTTTATTGTAAAAAACTTAATATAAATTTATAATTCAAAGTGTTATCCATCGCTGATCACCACTTTCTCCCATCTTGCGGGCAGCATACGAATCCCGTGCGGCAAAAATGACTATCTTTTTAACTTCCCATTTCAACGATTCCGAGTATCTCTTGGCCAATTTCGCAACATGGGGTCACGCATTGTCATGCTGTGAAATCACTTTTTCATGTCTATCGTTGTATTACGGCCGTTTCTCTTTCAATGCTCGACTAAAACGCGTTTCTCTTTCAATGCTCGACTAAAAACCTTCGATTGTTTCAGTCAGTTTTAACTACTCATAATACACTACGCCGAGCTCGTACTGCCAAATACTAAGCATGACATTGGAAACGTGAATATTCAGTTTGGCCGGCGACGTGGAAGCATGGCTAGTCTATACTCATGATTTTCTGCACTTGGGATTATCGTAATGAACCCATTTTTTTTGTCGCCAGTCACAATACGATGAAAAAATCCTTTCCATTGTTACCTTGTAAACAATCCGAAGCAAACAAACGCCGTTCAACATCTCTCGGCTTCAATTCTTACAGCATCTAATTCCCTTGTTTCTGAATCATTCCCATAACTTTCAGATATTTTAAAATGACTTGATGCGTCACTCTCAATAATCCTGCCAATTTTTCGAAAACCTTCTCTCTTTTAATTTATTAATTTTAATTTTTAATCTAATGAAGTTTAGGAATAAGTTTTATTTCAGATTTTTCGAGTGTAATAATAGAAAAGGACAGTCTGACTCATTATTTTAGTTAATATATTATACTATGAGGACTATAAGCCCGATAAAATATTTATTAATTTATTACTTTGATTAAAAACAGTCGACATAAGAAAAATTTTAAATTTGAACTTCCCTTAGAAATCTTTTCAAGGTATCTGGACATCGTATTCTACCGCCTGAAAACAAAACTCCCCGTAGAAGCGGTTCTGGGACAACTAGATACCGTGAGCTACTATCCAAATACAAACATCCCCGTAGAAGTCATCTGGAGATATCAGAACATCGCATTATACAATTCTTTTAAGAAACTTCCCCTAAAAGTCACCCCAAGAGATCTGGACTTCATATTTTAATTTTCGAGCTCAATACTCTCTGTGGAAGTGGTGCTGTGACACTTAGACATCGTATTCTACTATCTGAATATGAAACTGCCCGTAGAACTTATCCGGGCAGACTTAGACATGGTATATTATTGTCGAAACATGAAAATTCCTGTAGAATCGATGCTGAAATATTTGGACATCGTATATTCTTATCTGAATTCGAAACAACAATATTACCCCGCCAAGATGCCTCGCAGAAGCCAAGCAATTATCGATGCCGGTGCTAACTGGACAGATTATTGACCGAATTGCATCATCGTTTGTAATGTATACAATGTATATATAAATATGAAAGATTAATCAAATAAATCTTTTTATAAATTAACACGACCACGCTCTTAATTGACATACTATAGCTCATGATAGTATTAAGCAATGAAAATGGTTTGCGAAGTAAAACTTTTTTAGCGCACGCTCGAATATCACTTTTCTAAACAGAAGCGACGATATATATGTACATAGTTGCTGATTTTGCAGTAAAGTGACACTGTCTATTATGCAATCATTTTTTGTTTAATTTAAAAAAAAACATGGCCTACGTCCTTCCAAAGATAATATAGAATATAAATTTCAAATTTCAGAGCAATCGATTCAGTAGTATTTTTGTTCCTCGTATAAGTTTAGTCTTTATAAATTAGTATGATAAAGTATGTAAATATTCATCTTTTGTTAAAGTAAAACAAGGAAAATACTAAAATTGACTGTTTTCAGCGAGAAAAAAAATTTTTAAATTGAAAATAAAATTTTAGAAATGAAATCAAATATTACTATATTATATAACCATACTAATGAACAACTAATCAATATAGATAATGAGAAACAAAAAAAATATTATTAAAGTGCCGAAGATATTTTAAAATTGAAACTCAATGAAAAAATGTATTTATACAGCGTCTATAATACAAAAATACTTATTAATGCATTTTTTTCATAAAAATTATAGTATAAAAGGTCCATCCGAAAACAAGAATACATCTTTTTGTTAGCGCAGAGATATATATAATGAATACTGCAATACTACAACATGATTTCTCTACGGAAGAAGATGAAAAATGAAATATTCTTAATTAAATGGACTTATAAAAGAAACAAATGATCTACAAATACATGTGCGGAATAACTATTCGAATACGACTAGATATAACAAATTAATAACTTACTGAAAAACATTAATCTGTTAGATCTCGTGGAAACTTGGCCCGCTTATAAAATAAGCCACATTCCATTTTCTTTTTCAGGATTTGCAATATACCGTTTCCATTGGTACTATTCAAACAAGTGTGGAGGAATTACATTTATAGTATGTATAAATATAGCATTTATCAGTGTGGATATTATTTTTCCTCATAAACATTTTCTTCTGGCGCAAAAGAATTTTCCTAATCAGGGTTTTCTTCCAGAAGAACTTAATTTAATAATATGAAAAATAAATTATCTTACATATAAGAAGATCTTTAGTTTTATTTAATTAGTAGTACTTAATATAATTAATCCGTAAATTAATTAAATAAAAATTACGAAAGGCAATGAATTTGAAACAAACAACTGTCGTAGAGATAGAGAAAACCGAATTACGGGAAACGGTAAAGCCAAAATAAAACAACATACGAAATGGAGGAAAGGTATACATTACAGATTTTATAAAAAATATGTAACAGAACTACTTAGAAAAAATATAGAAGTATTTGCGGAATATGGAATTGACTGTTTCTATACAATATAAAGAAAACAAATTAATAAACCTTACTATAGTGTTATCAACTGGTGTACGTAAGAAATTATTACAATATAGGGTCAAGGAGGGCTTAGTGGTATTGAAGTTCCTGCATCCGATCTAGAAGCTCCCAAATTCTAAAAAAATGTACCAGCGCAAATATTGGCAGGAATGTCACATCTTTAATAAAAACTTTTATTAATGAATGTACTAAGTAATATATTTTTAGATGATCAATACAATTCTTTCGTAAAAAGTATATTTTGGAAATGGAATAATATCATTTAAGTAAGTTTGCTCTTGTGGAAATAGTAAAAAAAAATAATCTATGCTACTGTTATACAATAATAGTTTCTATGTCGATACGAGAACTTATGATCATATATCCAAATACATAGTCAAGCATACATTGTCTTTGGATATATAGTCATGAGTCCTCGTATCGACATAGAAACTATTATTGTATAATAGCAACTGAAGGAACGTTATTATTATTGGGTAGCATGATCGATATTTTCAATATTTCTTACAATGTAATATAAGATCTAGGAATCCTAGAGCTGATTTCGAGTTCGATGTTATATTAAGACACTATGTTGACACAAATACCTAAAAGAATAGAAGTAAATTTCTATATTTGCTAAAAACCATCTGGAAAGAACATCTCATATCTTGATTACTTATTGGCAATATTTCGTTATTACCTAGAGAGGCATGTATATGGACACATTTTTTGCTTTTTACAAATAGATAGCTATAAAGAAATAAATGTAAAAAAGAGTCATATACAATTATTAATTCAACAAGATATTGATATAGAACTTTGTTTTACTCATGCATATTGATGCTGACGCGTGATGATATGTATGGACAACGCAAAAATTTGCAAACATATTCAAAATAGATTAACAATTGGCTTTGTACAGATTCATTTTTTTCAAGACTGTAAGATTTAAAATTTTTTTACTATTTAAAATTCCAGATGATCTATCTTAAATCTCTAAGTTTCAAGGTTATCAAATACTAGATGGTAATTTCGAAAGGAAGCTACTAAATGTGCATTCATAATTCTGAAAAGATTTTTCAAAATTAGTGGAACGAGCATTAGAAACTGGTATGCAAAACTTTATACAAATCAGTTTATACTTTAGCATGCAAGAAGTGCACAAATTCTGCACTTTTGGTATGTTACATATATGGAAAACTATTATTTAAAGATATTTAGAAAAATAATCTAGATATCGAAAAATTAGAAAAAATTACAGTAGGAGTTACAAAATATACATCTAATTTTAGTAGTAGTAGAAGTAAATAACAAAGAAATAGAAAAAAATAAGATAGAGATGCTAAATAATAAACATGCTTTGAATATCGCATTGGTAATTTTCAAAAATAAACGCGAAAGAAGGTAAATTATATATTGTATCTCCAATTTTGATCTATTTGTAGTCAGTAGAGCGTTGATACATCATGGATAACAAACAACGATCCTCCAATTAAATAAAATCCGATATAATTTAGAATATATAAATGTATAATGCATGATATTGATCGGATTTAAACTACAATTAATTAAAAGACGAACTAATATATGTTGTACAAATAAAAAATAGCACAAATTTCTTAAGAAGTTTTGTTCTTTCTGTTCATTGTGCAATCTCCTCCTGAGACAAGCACAGAGAAAATAACTAATATCCGCCGCCTTAATCCCGACTTCCAAGGGATCCTCGTCTTCAGAGTTAAGTGTCTAAACTTCTTTCTTATATAATAATATTGTAGCCGTAAATTATTATTTTCTTATGTAATTCAACTTTTATTATTTTGATCCATTATTGATTCACCATTTCAATATTACAAAATAAATTTTAGCAGTTTCAGGTTCAGGTCTTAAATCTTAAATTATTCTTAATATTTCTATAAAAAGTGAATTTTCTACTGCAATCTCTCATTGTAAGACCCTTTCGATAATGTGAAGAGAATTCTAGGACGATTTTTTTAAAGTCTTAACATCTGCATAAAACTTCCTATGTTTCCCTTTAATATATTTCGTTAAATTTCAGTTTTTTACAAGAATGTTGAAAGTACTCCGAAATTTTACGAATCTAAGCAATGCTTCTGTAACGCCATTGTCAAAAATTTTTTTTTGGATCTCCTCTCCGCCGCTAGTATCGCATAATATATTTAAGTTGCCAATTGCAGAAGAGTACATTTCGCTCATCAGGTATTGTAGAGCACGTGAAGTACCAAGCGAACGTATGCAATAATTGTCGTAAATATACGTAACTCGGATAGAAAAGGGCTCTAGAAGCCTCAAGATAGCGACGTCTCTGGGATTGAGTGATTGCTGATCTCATTCGTTCACGATGTATGTAGTATATTATAGATGAATATCGGCTATAGCCTCACTTCAATAAAAAGTTTTATATATGAAACAAAAAATCAATATTATGGAGCTTCTACTATATAAAACTAGCAATCTCCTCAGGCTAATTCTCATGACTCAAACTTATCTTCGGTGCGCGACCCCGAATCTTGATATTAGAATAGCGTAGACGGTGCATTTAAATACACATAATTTCTTTATACTTTCTTTACTGTTTTCAATGTTTTCTTTTATTTCTGTTCACAATTACTAGCAATCCTGGAAAAAATTATTATAATATTTGGAATATTATTATTAATATACAATATTTTGTACAAGTATTTGAGCACGGAGAAGGTTTGCTAACAGTCAATCAAGACATAACTCGTAAAGCTGTTTCTATCGAGACTTGGACATTGTACAAGTGAAAGTAGTACTTCTGAAAGCAAAAGACAGTCGAATCAGTGAATTGAACCTGGTAAGACGCGCCCAAAAAGATAAAAACAATTTTATCAACGAACAAGGTTCTGACCACTGCATTTTTCGGGATGCAAAAATGATATTCATTGATTTTCTGGAAAAGGGTTTTAACATCAGTTGTGAATATTACGCAGAGTTATTACTACGTTTAAAGTATGAAGTGAAAAATAAACGACCTCACTTGGCAAAGAAAAAAATCTTGTTTCACCACGATAATGCACCTGCAATATATTGATTGTTGTAAAATCAAAGAATTAGGATGCAAATTACTTCCCTATTTACAATATTCAATATATCTGTTATCCAATAACTACAAAAATTGTATTAGTCTTTATAGAGATTATGTTAAAAAAACAAATAAAAAGTCAAAACAAATTGTTTTACTTCATCAAGCCGAAAACTTTTCACCATACCCTCACATATATCGTATAAATTATATTTTCCTAATAGAAGAAAAAGAAGAAAAACCCGTATCAATAAAAATTCGATATCAGAGAAGCAAAAAGAAGAAATCGACCAAAAAGAATTAAAAAACAACTCAAAATAGAGAAGTATATATAGCTATAAAAAAGAGAAAAGTTAAGATGAATAGAAGACTCACTAATGAAGCCGAAAAATTCAGAGAAAAATTAGAAACCACAAATACGGTAAAACGTAAAATAGGTACTGAATTAAACATGCAATATTAGGATACGTCAATAATAAATTTGCTTCAACAAAAAAGCTATCAAAGATTTAATCAAAATAATGAAATCTATGAAAGAATAAATGACATATTTAGACCGAAAAAAGTATGATTAATCAAAGTATTTCATGAATATGTTGAAATATATAAAAATGTTATAACTTATTGTATGAATATTTTAAAGCAATCTATATATTTAAACAAAAGTTGAGTTGATTATTTTATGCAATTATTAAAGAATAGGTAAAAAAGATTCATACCTTTCAAATTTTATTGAAGGATCACCAAATTATTAGAAGTTTACATCGTTCATTATAATGTTACAAATATGCAAAAGATATCAGGTATAGTTTGAAGGACATTTTCGGCAATTAATTTGAATACGTAACGACATTGTTTGACTATATTGCAGCATCATTTTTTTTTAAATTCTGAATAAATATTTTAACAATTTTTTATAACCTATTTCTTATTTTAAAAACACATTCATTATTTTAATTCTCAACTTGTCGGTTAGACAGATGGGTATGCAAAATAGTGTTGGATTAATTTACTAACTTGTACAAAATAACGCAAGTCAGGTTTTCACTTCCATTTACCTACTTAATATTCTAAACGCTAATCTAATACGATGCATATTTTTGGTTAATTTGTTAAACATTTTTCTATAATCTCCATTCAAAATTAGTTAAATCAATACTACAACCTATATTTAATTCATAAATAATATGAATAACAGAATAAAATGTTTAATGACTTGAGAAAGTGGAATAATCAAATTCGTAAATCAAAATAAAAATTCAAATAACTTCTAACCAAGCAAAAGAGTGCTACCACAGCAAAGCAAAATATCTGGTATTGAAACTTCCATTTCTTTTATATTCTGAACTGAAACCCTGGATGATTTGAATTATTAATTTAAATTATTTAAAGATTTTAAAGATTTTATGAAACGTGAGCAAAAAGTATATTATTAAATTGAAATTACAGTAAAAAATTACATATATTACATATTTGGTATCGCATATGATGCAAGCAAGGTTTAAGAGATTGACAGTAAGTCAACTTCACATAGTATGGTGAAATAAAGATGCAAATATTGCAAATATATTTACGAAATAATTAATCGTTTTAATATATTAGAGTAAAAAAATTATCATCTGAGATCTGAAAATCAATTCAAATTTTTTGCAAAATTGACGTATATATATATTAAATGAAGTATTGTTTGTATATACCTACATTACTTTATTGTCACTTCATCGATTTTAATAATTTTTTTGGAAAAGGTTTTTCAAATATTAAAGTTTGAAAAACTCTTCAAAAATTCTTCTATATAAATTTGCATTACAAAAACCACTGATTTATGTACAAAAGTATTTAAGTTATAAGAATTATTTTTAATGTGTATGGACGTATAGCAGATACGTATAAGAACATTCTGCAGTCGAGAGAGGTGAGATTTATGAAAACACACAAGGATATTTGTCATTAATGTTAATAATTGTATCATAATTCTGATCTGAAAACAAATTATCAATATGTTAAAAATACTACGGCTGCGTTTCTATTAAAGATATAAATGGTGGGCAAATAGGAATAATTATTTTACAATTAATAATTCTATTTATGTCCACTGGTATAAAGCAAATTACTAAGTATGTTCATCGATCATATAGGCTTTTTATAAACTATTATAATATAATAATAATTATTATCATAATAATAGTAAGACTACCATTCTTTATAATAACTATTTTTATGTTATTTAACATCGCTCTTTTTATACTTCCAAATACCGGTGTTAATAATCGACGAGGTCTGCAATGTGCTTGTGTCATTTGGTAGACCCGAAACTTGAACTCGGATGACCAAGTTACGAGTCCTTCACTCAAGCGGCTGAGTCATTGTAAGCCTTATTTTATAATAACTACCGTAGAATTTTCAATACAAAATTTATATACGAGGTGTATTCAAAAAGTAACGAGAGTTTTTAAATTTTGCGGGTTTGGAGCGTCTGCCTGTATAAAATTTTTTTTATTATGTTGATACGCATGCGCCTGAAGTACCATAAAATTTTCAGTAATATTCATTGCTTACTTTTTAAGTAGTAGCCAACATTAGATGTGTTTTTTGAGCTCGGTGAATTTCGTTTGTCGAGCCTTTTTCGGTCTTGGCGGTCCAGAATGCCTCCACTGGAACGATTGAGCCTGAGTTTCAACATCATATCTGTAAACCCATGTTTCGTCACCTGTTATAACACGTTTTAGTAGTTCTGCATCGTTATTAACTTCATTTAGCGACTCCTGAGAAACTTCCATTCGCCGCTGTTTTTGTTCGAAATTCAACAATTTTGGAACAAATTTTGCTGCCACACGTTTCATATCCAAAACACCCAAAAAAATTCCATGGCATGAGCCAACTGATATGCCAACATCACCAGCGATTTCTCGGATTGTGATTCGGTGATCGTTCATAACCATGTCTTTCACTTCTTTCACGTTTTCATCGGTTGTTGGTGTGCGTGGGCGTCCGAATTGTTCGTCATCTTCAACGATTTCGCGGCCATCTTGGAGACGCTTATACCACTCGTAAATTCTTGCTTTACTCATAGCAGAATCACCATATGCCTTTGTTAACATTTTACAAACTTTACTACATTTTATTTCATTTTTTACGCAAAATTGAATACAAATTCTTTGCTCCATTTTTTTCACAATCTAATGATTTGCAACAGAAATGGAACATAGATCAGCAATTCGGAGCAATAGGGGCAAAGTCATTCTATTGCATGACAACGCTCGGCCACATGTTGCGAAAACCGTCAAAATAAACGCTGTTGGAGCTAGAATGGCAAGTGTTACAACACCCAGCGTACTCGCCAGACATAGCGTCTTATGATTGCCACCTATTCAGATCGATACAGCACGACCTCGTTTATACGCACTTCCGAGAATTTCAAGAAGTGCGAGAATTTGTGAATGATTGAATAGCCTCGAAACTACCAGTGTTCATTTGCGACGGTATCGCCATATTGCCAGAAAGATGGAAAAAAAGAAGTAGAAAATGACTGAAAATATTTTGATTAAGCTAAGGTGTATCAATTTTCCATTATAAATGTTGTTTTCCCGTTAAAAAAGTTCGGAAACTAAGTTCGCCTCTTAATATTTTATATAAATTTTTTATAAAATACATAAGACGCTTTTAAAATTCTTACTCTGCTAAGAACACATCAAACTTGCTTAAATATTTTTCTTTTGTTAAAAGTTCTTTGTTTACAGATTTCATTTGTTTTTCAATAAATGATTATTTAATGAATTCAATGCAAAACTCTACAATACATTTAAATATATATATATATATATATATATATATATATATATATATATATATATATTGTAACGGTGCGCGTGTTGGACTCGAGTACGAGGACGGCAGACACGGCCGTTGCAAAAAGAGTGCCCGGTTGGGCTGAGCCCCGCATAATTTTGGCAAGGGAGAGGGGCGGTCCGCGAGGAGCGAAGTATCGCATATACAAAGATGCGGAAATGAGTATCCTAAAATGAATTATTTAACGAATATGGTAAAAGATGTATTTAATAAGATGAAAGTAGGGACAACAGACAGTAAAGATAACAGTTGCCCGGAGTCGTGAGGCGCGGTGCGCAGGCCGAGGGCCGTCAGAGTGACGGCGCGCGTAGCGGCAGGGAAGAAAGAGAGAATAGAACGGGCTGTCACTTACAATTGGGGCACAAGTGTTATCGAGGTCCATCGGTGACAGGAAGGCGGCGATGCTAGACCCTCGCAGCATGGCAGCAGCTCTTCCAGCCACCGAAGGAGGCGGTGTTCTCGCTAGGCGGTAGTCCTGGGATGGGGTGGTCGATCCGCACGAGAGATGGGCGAGATGTCAGGCTCACTAAATTCGATCATTCGAGTTACGTCCGCGTGGCGAGCTCGCGAGTATGGTAACCCTTAACGCAGAAAGGAAATATGCACGTAAATAACATCACGCTATGCATATAGTAAAATCAGAAATGTGTTGGATACTCCGGATTGCTTTTGAATGGTCAAATCATCAACTGTTTCGAATTCAACTTATTTATTTGAAGCAAGTATAGAGGAAAAATGGACAGAACATACCATCAAGCATGAGATTCGACATTTTTCATCACGATAACGCTAGGCCAGATGTTGCGAATTCAGTCAAAATCTATTTAGAGAATAATGGATGTAAAATGCAGCCTCACGCTCCTTATAGTCCACACTTTGCACCATCCGCGTACCACTTATTTCAATCAATGCAGATTGGTCTTATGGGAATACGATTCACTTAATGAGAAGGAATCAAAAATTATCTTGATACGTTCTTAAGCTCGAAAGACGAGAAAGATTTTCGGTCCGGAATTTATAAATTGTCATTTATAATTGTTTCCAACCTTTTGAATGAATTCCAATGTTTTTGGGCCTAGGGAAACGGCTTGTTGCGTGATATCCAATGATACAACAATTTCTTCTTGAATCTGACACTGATCCTCATTAAGCGAATCTTCTAGTTTCTCGTCTTCAAAATTTTTCGGCTTTCCGGAAGGATCCTTGTCCAAAACTTCAAAGTTACCACTTTGAGATGTTTTAACTATTCGTTGTACGTCGATTCACTAATATATTTCGCTCCATAAATATCTAAAAGAAAACAATAGGGCTCAGCCGCACTTTTCCTCATGTTAATGAATAAAAATAGCTCTTCCGAGAAATTATGTTTCATTGGCTGAAAACTTGCCATAATTTGTTCTGATAAAATAAAGCACGCGTGAGATCAGCTTGATCATGTCTGAGACCTTCGCCGTTATGGGCATCCCATTCCACTGTATTTTACTCCAAAAGCCGTCAAAAAGACTAATCTATTTCGTATGACGAAATGCCTATGATTGGTTCTCATCTATTTGTAGATTTAGTTGCTCGGCTTCCCGAAGTAACATTGGCCTCGACATCTCAGATAAGAGGCTTTGAATGTTCTTAAGTGGTGCTCCAGTGTTTAGTCAAATTGTTGCTATTATTTTATTATTTTTAATTAATTATTTAATCACTATTATTATGTACATGACTCCTTATTGCCTTTTATGTTATTCCACTCTGGCTCCTTGATTTCTCTCTTCAAGTTAGTACTCCTATCTAGATATAGGCAGTACTCCCTATTTATTTATTATTATTATTATTGATTATTGTAAATTGTTTAATGTTGACACTGCCTTTCCCTCTTAGTATCGAAATTACTTACGTAGTTTGACAACGAGGTGTAATGTTTTTTAATTTTTATTATTAAAAATTATTATTTTTAGATTAAACCTCTTGGAACAAATTTCCACGTACTATCAGTATTCATTTCAAATCCACAAAATATAACTATTCATTCAACTAATGATATAAGATATGCGTTACCTTATTTTTAAAATATTCATGTATTTTTTATAGCTCAATCGTAAATAGTAATATTTATAAGTATATGAAATAATATATTTAAGTAAAAATCATAATAGAAGTTTTTCAATGTTTGCTTTAAAATAATGTTTGTTCAATGCATCACGACAAGCAAAGGTGAGGAAATTCCAGGAATAATACATATTATTGTTATTCATATTAATTTATATTAATATGTTTCAGAAATGATTGCCATTCATTAATTCTTGTTATTGTTATTCATTGATTCTATTAACCAATTAGCGAGTATTCCTTGAAAGAATTACTGACTTTCCCTCACTTGTTGTGATTTTAGTTGTTGTTGACATGCACAAATAGATGTGTGATAATTGTATAACGAAATTAAGAGTGCTCCATACCGCGATCCCAGCGCCACGATGAACTATTAAAACGGAAATGAAAATGTGTAAATCGTAGATTTCGTTTTGCGTCCTCATTTTACGTTTTACAATGTTGAAACAAATTTTATACGAATCTTTGAAAAATTCTACAATTGGGGGTATCCCTTACTGCTTTCATAATATGTTTCAAAGTTACTTTAAAAAAATAAGAAAATGTTTATCTAACTGTCGTCTGCACTATAGACATCGCCGCTTTGCAGTAACATTAAATAACAACAAATATTATAAATTTTATACGTATAGTACAGATCAAACTTGGATAGCCCCGGATGTAGAATTGAATAATGAATCGAATGAACTTTGTTTCATCTTTCTATTCATAGAATTGAGGGAGTAAAACGAAATATAAGATTTTATTATGGTTATAATGCAAGTTGTCAATTCTGTAGATAAAAAAGTGAGAACTTTAATTTCTGATTTTTTGAATAGGTGGCGCTGAAGAAAATATTCAATGCCGTACAAATCAAATAAAGAATTATGAAGCCTGGTGCAGAAAAAAAAAAAAAAATATATATATATATATATATATATATATATATATATATATATGCACATAAATACACGCATGCATATATGCATGCATGCAAATACATTGCAAACATAGTAACGTAATACGGAAATTTGAAATTACAGGGAGGTGCAAGATGTACGAGCTTGAGCCAATAAATATATATAAAAATATAATAGGAAAGTAATTGTTCTTTTCCTAACCTAAAGTATATATAATATTTATGTAGGCAAAAATGTTATTATTGCCTACGCAGATTTAATATTTATATACATCCTAAAAATTTTTTATAATCGTTTTTTATGACAACTAAAGCACTTTAATTCCCAAAATTTCAAACATTTTTATTTTTTTTGCAGGATAGTCTTTTAGCTACGATTAAAACTCATAATTTTAGGAGGAAATGAGAGTCTTGAGTATTCACAACGTGTAATTGATGCATTTGAGTTATTACTTCGATATGCACTCCTATTATATAAAACGGATAAGAAAAAGTAACGTGAAAAGAATATATAATTTTTAATTCAAATGTAAAATATCATAAAACCATCATTATTTTGGAATCTAGAAGAGTATGATTGTGTATTTATAGTACTGAATTTTGTGTAAGGAGTAAGTACAACTCCTAAATTAATATATTATATTATAAATATTTAAATATATAGTTATCTATATAAAGCAATTTTTAAATTTATTCTTATATTACACATCATTATACAGTGATTGGCACTTTGTATAATTTATACAATTTATATAATAAACAGCTTTTATAGAAACTTTTTGTAAGAAAACTGTTACAGATTCAAATATTAAAATAATTTTTAATGAAGTAACACTATTTGACAATAGCACTTATATATTAGAAATTACTATCTTTTTCAATAAGTATCTTTTCAATAGTTTCATTACTATCTATTCAATAGGTAATTATAAAAATTTTATTTTAAAATATATTCTTGTACGGCTAAAGTTTTCTTTAGTATTTCATACATTGTAATTTTTTGGAATAAATATGTCAGATTAAATAAAGTCAATATGTCAAAATACAAAAATTATACATATATTCCCGCCAAAAATATCACGATATATAATATAGAAATATTTTTTGTAAAAACATATATATATATATATATATATATATATATATATATATATATATATATATATATATATATTGTTTTTCAATAATTATAATGTAGAATATAATATGCCATTATATTTAGAAGCTGTCCTTGCTCTCTATGTACAAACCAATCCTATTAAATATACAATCATACTGTTCTGCTTACTTTCCCAGAAGATGGTGATTTTATATTTTTCATTTAAAGTAAAAATTATATATTCTTTACACTCTAATTTTTCACTATTTTGCATATTGGATACCTTGCAACTAAAATAATAGTTATCTTTGTTGCATTAACATCAGATTATATCTATAATATTAATATTATCACTTACGAACAATCAAACCGCCCCCTTCAAAACTCTAATTTATCATTATTTTTATAATTATTTATACTTTAAATGACCCTTTAAAATTAAAAATAAAGAAGGCCATACGTATTATACGATTTGTTTAATTATTAATACGTAATAAATTAATATGTTTGGACTATTACCTTATTTTTATTTTCTTTACATATAAGAATCTTATTATATAAATATAAATACTTCATACCATCGTGTCCCACTCGGGGGAAGGGGAGATGAAGCAAATTGTCTTTTGGGAAGCTTTACATTTTTGATGAATTTATTTAATAAGTTTTTTCTTCAAAAATAGCACCTTAAATTATAGGTTTTTGTCTATCACTTGCACATTGAAATTTAAAATAACTGAACTTATTTGAATTTTGGGTGCCCGTCATGTCTCGTCTGTATATAACCGTTTGTCTCTACTTTTTTAATGAAATATATACTGATATAAATTATATATATATTATTTTGCCATTAATAATTAATAATTTCTATTGAATTATTGTTTACATGTTTATTTAATTAATCATTAAATTACAATTATTATTGAAATAAAATTTTAATTAGCTATTATTTTTAATTCATAAAAAATTAAATATGGAGATAATTAACATTTTAGGAGAGAAAAGAATAATCCATTAGAATACATGACCAAGAATTGTATCAAGACCCATCTCCATTCATCAGGTAATCGTTATGTTGATACCTGAATTATATATATATTATCGGATCAGCTGTACGACATTTGTCGAGAGGTTGGGTCGACTCTATTCGGATTTGTGGTTCATTCGTTTAGAAAATCGTAAACACTCGCATGCTGTCTATCAAATCGTATACAATGCGATGTTGCCACTACTTTTTACACGATTTTGGAAACAGTGTTGAACGAATTGATAGAATACACCAGCTGCCAGCGCAATGATACGATTTGCGCGAACGTGGACCGTGATGCCCGTAATACAGTTATTGACCATATACTCAAATACATGATTCCTTTATCTGATCATTACAGTTTTAGTATGACAAAATAATTCATCAACACAAGCTATTGTATTAATTAAAAATAAAGATTTTAAAGATAAATAAGATTAATTAAAAAATATCTCAACCCTGAGATACGTATACTTAAGGGTATATATATTTTA
The DNA here is from genome assembly GCA_018907035.1 of Sycobia sp. Sy_11. Lineage (NCBI taxonomy): Eukaryota > Metazoa > Arthropoda > Insecta > Hymenoptera > Epichrysomallidae > Sycobia > Sycobia sp. Sy_11. Next base: position 900,601 of record JACCIC010000208.1, read on the forward strand.
ATGTGGATTCATAAATACTTTTATCGGTCTTACAGCCTTTATACAATAAAATATTATACTAGTAGAATGACAGTCAGACTCTCCTAGTTTATAGTAACCCCCATAAAATTGAAAATACAAATTACTAATAACAGATAAAATAAAAAATCAATTAAATTAAAAATTAAAAATTAAAAATAATACAAATAAAGTAATCTATATTCTATGTTAATAAAGGAGAATCTGATTTCCCCCACCAGCTTAAATTTAAATTTACTTTTCATTTCCGACGTTTTGAACAGTTCCGGCTCATCTTCAAGGACTAAACTCTAATATAATTGACATCATTCTAACTTTTTTATTTATTTTTTATTTAATTTAATTTTTATTTTACTATTTAGTTGTAATTTCTATTTCAGATTGTACGGTGGTGATTATAAATAAGGACGGCCCGATACTCATTATATTAGTATATTATATTATTGTAGAAAAACTGTAAGACCGATAAACATTTTTATCAATATACAGTCGAATTCTCTACCTTTTCAGCTGAAGCATTTGCTTCAGATATATGCTAAATACTTCTTGGTATCAGATATGCTCAATCCACTCGACACAGCTTCATCTTATATATGTGCATATTCAAAATGTGTACGAAATTCACTGCACAATCTCAGCGCCAATAATTAAGAAGTTAATGAAATGAATTATAAACTCATAAAATTCAATAAATCAAGAAAAGAAATCAAAATAGAAGTCTTAAGGACATCTGCTCATTCAAACAGCACTGAAAATCGTATTGCCAGCAAAGCAGCCAAAGAAGCAGTTCTAATACAGCGTAAAAAATAAAATATAACAACGCCGCAAATATGTTAATACGAAAAAGAATGGCACTACATACGATAGAAATATATTGTAATGACATATGGATAGAGGAAAAAAAAACAATAAAGAGAAATTTTTTTCGAACCAAGTTAAATTTTACAATAATAGTTATTTATTTTTGAAAGTTCTTAATATTCTAAAAACATATCAAACTCGCCTAGTTATTTTGCTTTTCTTAAAAAATTTATTATAAATGTATAATTTATATTATATTTTTTATATTAGTTTTTTATTATTTATATTAGTTATATTAGTTTTTTATTATTTATATTAGTTATATTAGTTTTTTATTATTTATATTAGTTATATGAGTTTTTTATTATTTATATTAGTTTTATTTTTTAAGTAGTTAAAAATTGAATAAATTTTTATTATTTATTAGACCAAATTTCTGAATCTAAAATTTATGTTCCTCGAAAAAAGTCCTATTTTCGTAACATAGATGGGGGCTACGCTGTGATTTTATCACCAAGCCACGTAGAACCTAAACTTGCGAATGTATCTTTTTATAAAATGTTCTATATCATATGTAATTTTAAATAAATGAAATATACAAATTGGTTTTTAAACGTAGTATTTTTATTATTTATAGTATTGTATCATTTTCGTATTGTAATTAAATTTTTGGTCATTCTTACTGTTGCAGGTTGAAATTTTAATTGCAATATTTATTGTACAAAGTAAGTAAGAAAAAATGATAATAAAAAATCAACTACGACTCTTAAAATATTAATACAAAGATCTTATTATTTAACCTATAATTAAAAAAAAATAATAATAATAATTAAGCATAAATAAATAAAAAAAATGTTAAAAACCTATTTTTAAAAAAATGGTTAACAAGTTTAATTAAACGGTAAAAAAAGAAATGATAGAGAAAAATTTAACTAAAAGTTAAAACATAAAACTATGCCCAGAAAATATTAAATACGAAAAATATTAAAATATAAAATATAAACAAATTATACTCCAATGAGCAAAAACATCCGACTAAGTTTAGGTAATCTGGAGGTATCCCCGCTAAAAGGATCGATTCAATTTCAGGTAACATTATATCATATTATGTTGCAAAATTCTGAAGGGATTTTATATAAGACCTATAAATATATCTATATTTGGAACACTGCATCAGACAAATGACACAATCTTTATTCGAATTTGTTTTTTAAATTTTTTAATATAAATCGATAAAAACAATTGAAATTTGTTTTCAAATATTATATAATTTTTATTAATTTATTATTTTCTAAAATACGCTTATTTAGAATAAGTAATTTAAAAATAATTTAATACAATAAATAAAATAATCTATTTTAGATAAATATCAAATAATGATTTAATTATTTTTTTAAATTACGTAATTTTATATTAAGAATAGTCTAGAGTGCCATTATGTTCCATATAATTAGTATTTTTATATTCTTTACCCGATAGAATCAAGTACGGTTCTGTCAAATTATAGATTACCATTCCAATTTTAGATTAAAAATACAGATTTATAAGATAAAATTGTAAAAAAAAATAATACAATAAAAATGTAATTGCACGGCCCTTGACATTTTTGAATAAGTAATTTGATTAGAAATTAGGAGTATGGAGATTATATATGTTAATGTGTGTGTAGATACGCATACATATATGCGTATTTCAATCAAACGCTGGATGTCGAGCTGATGTTTCTTTATTACTGCTCGTCTCCTAGTATCCTTATCTTCTACACTTAAATATACTATATATATATGCATGCATAAATTAAAATTTCCATCAGTGTTACAGTCCAATATAAATTAAAATTAATACATAATAATATCAATACATATACATATCAAAATTAATACACCTATATATGCATATCTCTCTCTCTCTCTGTGCGTTTGTATGTGTGTAAATTTATATATATATATATATATATATATATATATATATATATATATATATAATAAACTTCTTGTGACAAATGATCAACTACTCCGCTACTTATTTCATAAGAATATTATAAAATATAAATTTTGTATGGATCATTTATAATTTACATATTTAACTTGGGCTGCTACGGCCCTGATTAATACTAGAACAATCGATAAAACAGAACAGCATTTTTTGTACACTTCAAGTTCCGTAAACTTCCACAGTATATTAAAAATCAGGCGCTTCAATCGATTTTAATTTCCGCCAGAAGTATGGAGCACTCTTAATAATAGTACACGTGACTAGAAAATGAACTCGAAAATATCATTGATTTTAATGCAATTAATTAAATTTATATGGCTCACAATAAACTATTTCTTATATACCAATAGCACAGCAAAATTACATTATATATTATTACATATATCCTCGCTAGAAGCTATATGGGATATTGCTACCATTCAATTGGGCAACGAATGGGGTATTCTTATACAAAAGGGACTATACATGAACGAGAAGATGGAATGCCGTTTTCTGCAGCAGATAGTGATTTTTAGTACTTATAAAATTTTAATTAAGTAGGTCTTTCTTACTCATCCGATTTAAAGATACTATTGTTGTCGTTGCGCAATCCGGTGCGCACAGACAAAATGAATTAGAAAAGAGTCAATTTTTTAAATCACTACCGCATATATATGATTAAACTATTTTGATCTAAAACTTAGAATGGGCGATGCTATATATTTGAGAGCACGAAGCGTGCGTGAAGCACGATATCGCGAAATATTTATATAGCGTATATACTATGGTATAAAAAATCTTATCACACTCTCCTTTTTCTGGACAAGAAATATAAAAGTCAAAGTAGCTTTCACTATTCCTCTACAGGATCCGACCCAAAAGAAAACGCTTGATTTTGGATTGGCAGAGGTATTTAAGGCTTTAGATCTAATGAAGTGGAAATTCAGTCGGGTTGGTAAGTCTGGTCGATGGCAGACGTCTCGATCACTGAGGTCCCAAATCGGCAGAACACCGAACAACGCTCTCGAGACCGAACCGCCAACCATGGAAACGGTCCAAGAAGAAATCGAACAGAAATACCAGTCTGAAAAATACCAAAAAGGCATTCAGGGCTGTCCATTAAATGGGAGGAATAGTTCAAGTTTTAAGTGTAGTGAGTTATATTACTGGACTCACTGTCTGTCAAGTAAGAGTGTGGTTGTGTTAATTTATAAAAAATTTATAAATTAATTTATAAATTATTATATATACATTGTATATATTACAATAGAGGATGCAATTCGGTCAACAATATGTCCAGTCACCATCGGTTTCGATAATTGCCTGGTATTTCCGAGGCATGCTTTCTGCTAATTTGACTGCGTATTCTAGTCGCAACGATCTCCAGATCCGACGAATTTGGTAAGACCACTGCTTCAAAGTGTGTATGCATCTTCCACGAAGCTTCTGTTTAATATATGACCACACATTTCAATTCGTGCGTCATATGACATCGACACGTCACGTACTATCCGGGTTAAGATCGGGCAACAATTAGACATGATTTGCACGAGCAAGTTCCACCTGTCATCTGGAATTGTCACTAGAGGCCCGGGCAACTCTCTGTTATACGCCACAGCTTACGTCGAGCTACCATTCGAATTGGAAAAGATCACGTGCGATGTGCTAGTTGCTGTGATTCTAATCGTAAAAGTAAACTGTTATGTAGGTGTCAATTTCGCATGTGTATTTAGGAACTATCTATGATCTAGCTATCAATTCAATATACTTTAATGCAGTGATCGACGGGTGAGTTTGGAAATAGCCGCAACTACACTTAGCGATGTCTAACATATACTGCCGATGAAATTGACTGTCGGCTTATCTTCTGAAATGATTCGAGTAAGCAAACCAGATTTCGAAGAAAATATCGCTTTTGGTCTGATCCATGAATCCTCTAAATTTACGTCCATTCGTCATGCGAATATCAACCAGTAGAAACAGTTACAATTGAAGAAACTGTTTAACCAAATCCTGCTTCTAGGGCAAATATCACTGGGACATACGACATGGCCAGAGCATGTCATAGATATGGCAATGTTCGACCCATATATCAGAATACTAATCAGGTCTCCAAGAAAATTTAAAAGTAGATGCACTTTCAAATCAAAGAAATGTTATACGGGATAATTGAACTATAATATAAGGAGTAATTGAAGTTTCTAGTAGTGATTGATCTAGTCCAGTGGTGCTGGCAAGGAAAAACAACGGGAAGTATAGATTTTGCATTGAATTCCGAAAAGTAAATTTCGTTTCGAATCCCGATGCATACACATTGCCTAAGGTCAATCAGATTCTAAGAAAGTTATAGTAAGCTAGATATATTTCCACCTTGGATCGGAGCAGTGTGTATCATCAAATATTTCTTCAATTCGAATCGAAACCGATTACTGTGTTTACGGTACTTGAAATGGCATTGTTCCAATTTACCACATTGCCTATTGATCTGTCGATCGCTGGAGTGTCATTCCAGTGACTGAGACGAATAATCGGACCAGAGCTCGAGCTAAACGCTTTCTCGTATGTTGATGAATTATCATAGCGACTGTGTATATAAAACTACACTCAGCATTAATCGAGAGAAGAGTATCCTTGGACATATTGAAGTGAAATATTCGAGCTTTCTTGTTAATCTTGAAGGATTCCCCCCTGATCGCGGGAAAATAGAACCTGTGATGCGATATATATATATATATATATATATATATATACGAGCTGTGTTCAAAAAGTAATGAGAATTTTTAAATTTCACTGGTTTGGAAAGTCCGCTTGTATAAAAATATTTTTTATTATGTTGGTACGCATGTCCCTGAAGAACGATAAAATTTTCATCAATATTTATTGCTATATTTTAAAGCAAGAATTTACGAGTGTTATAAGCGTTTCCAAGATGGTCACGTTTGAAGATGTGAAAACGTTGAAGATGATGAACGACCAGGACAACGCACACCAACAACCGATGAAAACGTGAAAAACATGAAAGACATGGTTATGAACGATCGCCGAATCACAATCAGAGAAATCGCTGGTGATGTTGGCATATCAGTTGGCTCATGCCATGGAATCTTTTCGGATGTTTTTGATATGAAACGTGTGGCAGCACAACTTGTTTCAAAATTGTTGAATTTCGAATAAAAACAGCGACGAATGGAAGTTGCTCAGGAGTCGCTAAATGAAGTTTATAATGATGCAGAACTATTAAAACGTGTTACGGAATATCGTATGAGTAGACCGTAGTCCGCGTATTCAATCTGTGCAAACGAGTAATTCCGAGCTCATCCATAAATTGATGCTCACAGATGTCTACTGTGAGGCTAGCCAAGATAAGTAAGATCTGTTGCACCGTAGGTGTAAGGAATGCGAATCTCACACTTCCATTTGTTAAATTTGTAGGCTTGAATCTGTCAAAAACTTTGCAGCATTCGCATTGAGCATTTCCTTCGGTATCGTTTATTTTTTCAAGCAACATCATGGCAAGTGTCCATTCAAATTAAGGTCATTTGAAGGAAGCGCTGCTTCTATTCTTTAATATGAAGAAAAGTACGTTTGAGGCCTATCCTTTACTTTCAGACACTTATGCGGTGGAATGTATTAGTAAACGAACATGCTGACAGTGGTTCAAACCGTTTAAAAATGATGATTTTGAAGTTGAAGTCAAGGCTCGCTCCAGCAAGCCAAAAAATTTTGAAGACGAGAAATTAGTTTTGCTGGATGAGGATCCGTAAAAGATTCCAGAAGATCTTGCTGCATTATTGGCCGTCACGCAACAAGCTGTTTCTTTCCGCCTAAAAGAATTGAGATTCCTTCAAAAGTGCTGTACGAATTGAAGTCGAGCCACGTCGAACGGCAATTTTGCATATCCGAAATGTTGCTCCAGCGATGAAACAATAAATCATTTTTGCATGGTATTGTCATTGATCATGAAAAAAGAATTTATTCTGATAACCTTAAAGACAGAAAATCGTATACATATCCTTACAAGCCCGCCCAATCGACTTCGAAATGAAATTTTCACGTAAATAAGGTCATGGTCTGCATATGGTGGGATAAAATAGATGTCATATACTATGAACTTTTTCCAAGTGGTCAAACCATTAAAAGGCCATTGTAAGGTCACCCCCTTACAGTTTAGATTTGTCATCATCTGAGTACCACTTCTTTCGATCAATGTAGAACGCTCTTATGAGAATATGCTTCAATTCAGTAGAGGCAATCAAAACTTGGCACGATACGTTCTTGCGCTGAAAAGATGAGAAATTTTTTTGGTCCGAACTTCATAAATTATCAGAACGCTCCGAAAAAGTTATAGTTTCCGATAAACCATACTTTAAATAAAGAATATGTAACCATGTTTTCATAATAAAACCTCAAATTTTGGAGAAAAAAGATAGAAACATACTTGTACACCCTATATACATATATATATATATATATATATATCCCACATAAATGTAATACTAGATAATTTTCAGAATACATGATACTTATCGAAAATATGATTCAGCCAGACATACCCACCAGAAATGGGCGAGAAATAAATCATAATGTAACTGAAAAGGAATGCCTAGTGATGCCATAAGTCATCGGAAAATTTCGAGGTTATACATGCGACGATCAGGCTGTATTTCCGATACAGTCTAATACGCGCAAAATTTTGATTCGAAATAATTAAAGTTTCCAAAATTCAAATAATCGGGCCATGCTTCCGATTAGCGGTCAAACGTGCAATCTTAAAAACAATACGATTGCGCGTATTAAATATATCTGCCCCACGATCGTAGGCCAAGGGAGAGCAGTCGAGCAGCAGCCAGCGTGGAAAAGATGTCCAGCGCTCCCGTGCTCCCCGCACCAACGAATTCGCGAGACAGTAAAGACATTCGTCGCCGCATTTCAAATACCCCATTTTTATTAAATAATATGAAAGTCTCATTTTTGGTTCTTTCTTTATTCTTTCATATATACGAATACACGAATACACGAATAATTAAGCGTGTGCGAACATCCTAAAGGACTAAAAACTATGATTAATTATTGTTAAAATACTTGTAATTTCTATGCGCAATTATAATATTCAATTATTATTATTATTATAATTAAATATGCAGAGTCGGAAAGAATCGAATACTAAATTAATTATTATTTGATTCTTATTATAACTTGTTACAATAACTGCTATTGTTTATTATTATAATAATTATTATGTAAATATTATTATTGCGATTATTATTATTTTAATATTGTAGAAATATTATTATTATTTTTCGGCGGCTCGATACGAAATTAGTCGAACAGTCGGGTAAAGACCCGATCGACTAATTTTTCGTGTATAAAAGGGCGCATTGTACGTCTCGAAGGCAGTTCTCTTGACGATACGGCCGAAAGAAGCTCCCAAGAGCTATCCTGACTCCAGAGCTCTAGTCATCCTACCCGTCCGAAAACCTTGAATAGTACAGTCGTGATCTTGCTTGCGCGGCTCTCCGTTAAAGACCAAAGGCCTTAGTATTCCTCAAGAGTCTTGATCCTGGATGCACGGCGCTCCATTAAAGATCAGCGGCCTTACTTTCCTCCAAAGAGACTTGATTCTGGGTGAGCGCAAAGTTAAAGCCCAACGGTCTCATTTCTAGCCCCGAAAAAAGTCGTGATCCTGAGTGCACGAGCTCTGTCGTGTTCTAGTACTTGCGAAAAGAACCTGGTTGCGTGCTGAGCGACCGCAGAAGCAAGTCCGAGCAACGATCAGTTCACTCGCTATAAATCAGCCGACTACGTTCGTCCTCCAAACTCCCCCAGCCGCAGTAAAAGTTTATATAAATATATAGTGCACGTCATCAGTAAATTAAGTGCGTTTAAATTTAAGGTATAAATATCGTATGAAATAAGCAGCGTGCGAAAAATAGTGCCATAAGGTATAGTATAAGGTTTAATATAAAATTCTGTATTGTATGTTACAGATCGGAGGACCCAAAGCCAGAAAGATTTTGTTTTATTTATTACTTTTGTAATATTTTCTTTTATGTAGTTTTTATTATAAAATATTTTTTTTGTTAATTTTCATATTAACATAACTGTGTAAAAGTTAGGCAGCATGAGGAACTAGGACATATCAATCAAGATGACCAACGAAACGGACGTTATTTACAACCCATTTAAAAGATGTTACGAGGACTTAAAAGATAAAATTGCAGCGGACTATGCCTTTCATAGCGGGGCCTCGTACAACACAGGACCACTTGAAGCTTTACGACGAAGAATAAGAGTCCACCGCAATCCGCAAGACACCGTACCATGCACATCAGGACAGCATATTCAGTCGATTATTCTTCCTATCATATCCATATCATATTGCGCCGGACCTAGAATTCATCGAAAAATAATCCAAAAGGATAAAAGAAGTCATCCATTAGGAACTAATAGTATTTATCAGCACCCTGAAACAAGGCAAAGTCTGCCTCTACAGGGTCGACCTATGCGTATATATGTGGTCTATTGTTACTCAAAAAAACGGGTAGATGGAAGACCCGCCTCAAATGGCTGAGAGATCAACAAGAAGAAGTTCAAGAGAGGATAATTGTACCAACAATGCATAAAAAAAGATAACTGATGACGAAAGAGTCCAAAGCGAATACCTTCCACATACACCCCTACCATGCTCCGCTATTCCAATTCCTGCAAAAACATCTGACGACCGCCTCGAATATAATCAACGTTTCAATCCCTTTAAGATATCCTGCGTAGTCGATCCAGTAGCCCTGCATTGAAGAACCTGCATTACACCAGGTATATATCTACTCGGTCCATTCTAGCGCCCATTGACCTAGCAGTAATACCACCACACAACTTTGTACTCCTTTTATGTCTCTAACCATTCCTGTAATTGACGCATTTATGGGAACAAACTCGCATTCGCGCGATGCGTGAACCCAGGCCAGTGTGAAGCCGAGTTTAATCGCTAATGATACCATCGGTATACTACCATCAATGGTACAAAAGCTGCAGTAAATATTCAGTGCAATGGGTCATACCACCCAGCCAGTCATGGTTTTAACAACAGGATCGTTGATCTACTTTACTAAGTAGATAATTGTACCGCTCATAAACTCGCCGGTCGGTGTGTGAGGAATTTCATGAATTCAGCTTAAGCCGGGCTTTATGAACATCCACGTAGATGATGCGCGACCGTTGCTTCCACGATGAAGCAAGATAACCCAGTCACAAAATATATAAATATATATGTCCGAATTATGCATGTATTAGCAACAAATTTCGGAAATAAATAAAGGAGGGAAAATGTAGATGAAAGAGAAAGAGAGAGAGAGAATACTCACGGCAGCGTGGAAAACTAAAAAATAGCGAACAATGACATTACAGAAGTATGCGAAAGCATTGCTTAGATTGGTAAAATTTATGAGTACTTTAAACATTCTTGAAAAAAAAACGGAAAATTATCGAAGTATAGTAAAGTGAAGCATAATAAGTGTTATAGAAAAGTTAATATTCTAAGAAAACATCCTAGAGTTCTTTCCACATCGTCGAAAGGGTTTTACATTGGGAGATTGTAGAAAAAAATTCCACTTATTATAAAAATATTAATACTAATTTAAATTTTCCTTATATGCTTGAACCTGAAGCTAATAAAATTTATTTTGTGAAATTGGAATGCTACACAATCTTTAAAAGTGGACCAAAATAATAAAAATTAAAGTGGATAAGAAAACAGTTATTTGCGACTACAATGATAGTTATGTTTCGAAACAAAACATATGTATAACAATTATCAAGAGTCTTTAATATTTTTATTAAGAATAATGTTAATAATTTTAAGGCTAATAATTATTAAGAATAATATTTTTTTAATTTCTTTTTTGTTACATTATGTATTTAATTAAAAAGTCAATAAGACAATTAAATCACGTTTATTCTGTTTTTTAATATTCTATAGGAATTTAAGTGGATTAAAATATTTAAATAAATATTTTATATATAAACACCTATTTCTTAATTTAAAAACAGTGTACCCATATATGTATACATCTTGTACTATCTTAACGCCACAATTGCCATTTTTGCTTTTATATAGTGGCGCCCTTGTATACGCACTAGACGTTTTCTTTACTAATACCGCATGTTCTCAGTCTGATGAATTGCATACACCATTTTGTTTTTTATTCTTAGGGAGAGGAGAGTAGAGAGAAGGAGTGGTAACTCCGCTACAATCGTGTCAAGGTTACACGGCAGGACTTGGGACAGAATTGGCCGCATGGCCGCGAAACCATGACAGGTTGCTCGTTCAGCTGAATGTATTTGAAGAAACGAGAGTGGGGGTATACAGCGAGACGGCAGCGAGTGTGAAGAGAGGGTAAAGTTAAATCTCTGCTCCCCTACTTCTGTTTCTTTTCTTCCCCTTACTCACTTTGGCTTTTTCTTTCTCTACTGTTGCACACAGAGCCATTGAGGGATTTGAACAGACAGCGATATCTGCCGGCTAATTTTTTATATGCTTTTCCTATGTAAAGCGAGCGCAGTTACCACTCCTTCTCTCTACTCTCCCTATTTATTCTATTCAATAAGTTCCAAAATTTCTATAGTATTAAGTATATAGGTATATATGATTACGAACTGTCAGTGAACTGTAAAGTGGTAATTGTCATACGACTTTCTAAATTAAAAAACGAAGTGTAATTAAGCAAATGACTATGTAAGTATTTCAATTATAATATTTATAACAAAATTTGCTGTTTTTTGCTTTTTGCTATTTGCTGTTTGCTAAACTTGAAGTTTGTTTTTTATTTGATTAATTAATTTGGATGTATAAGAAATTTCTATAATAGAATAAGATACATAGTGTTTTTTTTAGAAGAAAATGATTGTACTTGTTCATAGATCTTATATAAACATAAAGAAAAGAAAACTTAAAAATTAATTTGAAACTATATCTTACTGTCTTACAGTCTTTATAATATAATCTATTAGCTAAAATAATGACAGTCAGACTGTCCTTGTTTATGTTTATCCCCGTATAATCTGAAATAAAACTTATTACTACAATAAATTATATTAACAATTAAAAATAAAATAAAATTAGTAATAAAATAATAACTAAAATAAAAATAATAAAAGTAATATTTTATATTATTAAAGGACAACCTGACCACCCCGACCACCTTAAATTTAAAATTACCTTGGTGTTCGACGTTTCAAATCACGTCGGAAGTTTAGTTCCTGAGGATGAACCATAGCGGTTTGAAACGTCGGACACCAAAGTAATTCTAAATTTAAGGTGGTGGGGGTGGTCAGGTTGTCCTTTATTAACATAGAATATTAATTTTATTATTTTTATTTTATTTTTAGTTTTTAATATAATTTATTTTAGTAATAAGATTTATTTCAGATTCTACGGTGGTGAACATAAACAAGGACAGTCTGACTGTCATTATTTTAAATAATATATTATATTATAAAGTCTGTAAGACCGATAAAAATATTTATTAATTTAATTCAGAACAGTCATAAGTACAATTGTTCATTCTAATTAAACTATAGTATAAATGTTAATACTATTTTTAAGGACTGGCCTTTTCTGCTTAGTTATATTAAATAATTATACCATCACTCCTTTAAATCATATCCGAATAATCCATAAGTGATAAAAGCATTAACTGTTCAATAGTTAGGTTGCAGAAAACCGCGTGTGCATCGACTCATTTTTTTAAATGAATGGTTTCCTGGAGCTCTTATCATCTTCCCTCGCGGGTTGTATCTGGGACATAAAAGCTTTAATTTCGCGTAAAAATATGCTATCATTGGAATTGATCTCTTCATCCAAGTAAAATGCGTCCGAAATTTTTAACATCGTTCTGTATAAATATTCCGCGAAGTTAATGGATATGGTTATTCGCACGCGAGATCGCAAACCTAGGAGTATGATCGGTAGAATGCTTAATTAGTTCATGTTATTGCCTTGGCACATTAGCGCCGCTTTAAGGTCGTGGAGACATTTTGTGATCATACCGTTTGATGCCGGATTGAATGCGGTAGTGCTTATTCTACTATATCTGGTAAATTTCAGCAATTTGTTGAACAAACGCGATGGAAATTGTCACTCTTGGTCGGTAGTAATGGTTTCGGAGGACTTGTCACATGCGATGCAGTCTTCAACTATCGCTGTATCGGGCCTAAAATGTTTATGTGCACATGTTTAAGCCGCGCATCGGACGCAATGAAATGATAAGGAAGTAATTTGTTCTGCACTTCTCATTTGTTTGAGCATTAGTTATCTTTTGAACTCGGTCGTGCCGAATTCGTGAAAATATTTTTTAGTTATATTTAGTTTTAGTTTTTTAGTTTAGTTATATTTAGTTATATTTTTAATAATGAATCAACCACAGAAATTCAGGCTAAATTGAAAATCGATCAAACAAATGTATTAACAACTCACTATTATAAAATTTACAAATCTGCTTGAGCTAGGACACGTACGTTTCAAATTTTTTTACATTATTAACTCATTAAGACCCATGACTAGCACAGTATAGTTAGACCCAAACTAACCACGCCATCGATTGCTTTAGGAAAAAATAAATTGCCCGTGTTTTTATTTTTGACGATCTGATTGTTTATTGTAAAATTATTTAAACAAATTACCAAAAATAATTTTTTCTCAATAAAAAAAATACCGCCATTAGATTCTACGGGAAAAAGCAAGACAAAAAGCTTAATAACATTTTTTTGTACTACCCTTATATTTTGAAATAAATCGTTATAAACAAATTAGATCGATCGAATAGTGTTCTTTCCCATAGGCACTATTACAAATAGGTTCAAACCGACTATGCCATCGATTATTGAGCAAAAAATTAAATATCCGTGTTGTTTTGTTTGACAATCTAATTATTTATTGCAAAATTATTTAAAGAAATTACAACCATGTTGCGAATTTCAAAAAGCTAATATCACCAATCGATTATACGAAAAACATAAGATACTGCTCAGCAGTTAGTTTTTAAATATTCTTTGGCATGTTCTGAACACAAGTATTTTACGCATTATTCACAAAATTTGGAGTTTTTACCTTGCAATTTGTTTCAGAGCATTTTGTTAGTAATCCAATTTTCATTTTATGAATGACTGTCAAAGCTTCTGTTGTAAGTGTCATATTTTTTCGTCTTTTTTAACTCGATTCAACAAAACTATCAATATAATTTTGATAAAGTTCTTGTACTACATCTTTACTTCCTTTTTTTCTTCTTGATCTAATTTGTTGTATATTACTCTTGCATTAGTAATCGAAGCTTGAATCAATCGAACAAACAAACACCAAGTCCTTTTTTTATTTTATTGTAGGTAGTAAAGAATTGCAATGTAAATCGACTCTTCCCATATGACTATTCTACTTGGAAAAGAATTGAGGAAATAAAATTGTTTTCTTAGCCTGCTCATGCCACCTTTTCATGGGGGCCTTTTTTCATCACTAAAACCTGTACTAAGTATAGATACAGCCTTTGAGTCCATCACCGTTACATAATTAAATTTAGAATTTTTCTCGTGAACTACTACACTTATCCCTGGATCAGATTTTCTTGGCATTTCTAATTTTTATTGTACACGATTTTATCTAACAGTAGCTGTTGCCGATAACTCTATGCTTTTTAAATAAATGAGCGGATCAGGTGAGATGAAAAAGTTATTAAAATATACATGGTATTTACACAAGTTTGAGAGGGAATAGTGACCAATAATTTCTGTAATAACTTTATAACTACTCTTGATCCAAAACATACTTTTTGCAACTTCTATGTTTAGAAATGTATGAATAATGAAATATTGCTGATATATTTTCGTAGTTTTAATAAGTATATTTCTATTTTTTTATGTGAAACTAACGATTCAAGTAACATTGAAATATTATAATTGTTAAAATTTCACGCACTATTCTTACTATTTATTTCTATAAGAGAAAATTTTCCTAATCTGTCTCATAGCATCCATATATATCTTGAACCTACTGCTAAAGATCATCTAGCGGTGGTACGTCGTTTATAGCCTGAAATGGAGCGCTGCATCCTGATCATAGTAGAAAGCCAGCTTAATCACTTCAATCACGAGCTGTGTTTTGGAGCTGCAATAATCAGGACATTGGCGACATTCGTTTAGAGGATGGTGGTAGGTGGTATCGGCTGCAGGTCCTTAAGGGTCGATTGATGGGATCCCTTTATGAAATGCTATTATATGGCCTCCGAAGATCTCAGCACTCTTCACTTCATCAGAGCGTCACTGAGTCCCGGATTAATAATTCGAAAAACATAGAAAAACAAACAATTTAAAGATAAGTTTCGATAACTTTTCGTGTTAACGAGAAAGTAATTCTACTTAATTTCTTGATTTAACTCTTACCCTTTAAGTTCATTTAACCTCGATTATCTTCAATATTTGTCTAAGAGGATATAATATGAATTCCGGTCGTCATTATATTTTAATACATTTTTTTTCAAAGGGTAATAGATCTTAGAGAATAAATTTGTGAGGTTCCGATTCGCCTGCAAAGTTCGGTCGGTAATTGATTTTTTATTTTATTTTAATTTTCCTACAGTAAAGGTCGCATAGGTACTCTTAAATTGCTTATATTAATCACTGTCGCTAATCCCATCGAAATCAGTAAGCCCGTTAATTGACTCATTATATATTCTTCGGAGATATCTGCGGATCGCCAGTCTTGTATTTTTTCTCTTTTTTCTAATCATTTTTTCTGTACTGCTGATGATCGGAAGTGTAAGAACATATGAAATTCAACCTTAGTAAGGGAGGGTATATATTCAGTAAATAATATCTACCTGTTATTTCTCCATTATAGCAAAATCTTCTATGTATTTCTTTTCTTGAAAATTAAAATTTACTATTATCGTGTAACTGGACATAACGCAGGGTAATATATTCGAGAATATAGAGACCTAATTTCTTTTTAGTTTATGCGTCCATATAATGATTAGAGCATCCCTTGTAATGCTTGACCATTTTTTTTCGTCACTTTGTTCATTTTCCTAAAGTCTGCGCAGAAATCTGATTTTCTATCTTCCTTTTTAACTATAATTACTTACGATTTCTACGGGCTATGTAATGTAAGCCGAATATGTAAGCGAACCTAGTTGCTGAAATTATTTTTTTATTTTATTTATAGGGGTACATCACCAGGTGCACTTTTGAGCGACCTGTTTCACTTTGAATGATCAATAATTATAAGTGGCATATGATCTTCGATATCTGTTCTCTTTAAAATAGGTTGAAAATCCTTATTATAGTACATATTTTGGAAATTTGCATACATATCATACAATATCAAATATTGATTTTTAACAATATTAATATTTAAATTTTCGTCCAATTTATATTAAGCATAGAGAAACGTTTCATATTACTAATATCATAATGGCCAAAGCGACTAGAATTTGTATCTTTTTGTCCTGTTCTATTTGTTTAAAGTCCCCGGATCACGAATAGCAGCTTTTCCAATTGATTCGTCGTTTTCACAGTATAAATGTGCATGATGGAAACTTAAGAGATTGGATAATCTTTCTCCAACTGTCTTTGTAGTCGAAGCTTAAATTCATAGGATAAGGTTGATGTAATATATCAACTATTGTAATTTATATTTTGAAATTTTTATAGTTATGCATTATCGAATGGCCTTCATTGTTATTTATATAAATTCCTTTAAATCGTCGTCTGATCCGACGAGAAGCAATTCATGCTTTGCATTAATTATAATTTTAGGACAATCTTCAACGAAAGTAAAAATCGTGTTGAGAGAAAGTAGACGCATTTTTTAAAAAATTAATTGAACTGTAATGTTGTAAATTATATTCTATATACTTATTTTTATATAATTTAAATTAATTAATATATTGCAATATATACTTTTTACTGGTCGACATATGTAAATTTATGTAAAGGTGTTAGTAGAGTTTCTTAAATTTCAGTAAAAAACTTTAATATCTTTCTGCAATGTGAATTTCTTTAACTATCGTTACGAATCGGCTTCTCTTATTTCTTTTAAATTTAGAAAAGTTAATATAAGAGATACATTATTTAATTATATAGATTTGATTGTTTCAAAAAATTAAGTATCGTTGAAAATAAGTTTCATTATTTTTGTAATTTTAACTTTATAGTCCATTAAAAAAAATAAAATAATAAATTTGATGATCATACAGTTGATTTATTCATATTAATAATTAATAAATGTATTTCTTAATATTCTAACATAATCCATCTTAACATTTCTTATTTCTAACATAATCTAAACATTTTATGTGAAAATGTGTATCCAAGGTATATATTTATCTAGTAAATTTCTTTACAATTTTTATTATGTTTTAGATTATATTACGCTGTTTTTTTTTCAGAAACACGACAATACACTTCTGAAAATTCCTTGCTTCTTTGTGTTTATTGAGTGATATCTAACAATTGTACCATGTGCTCAAATTTTACCCGGACTGACAAAAAAAAACAAAATTTTTACGTATTTTAATACAAATGTTTATTTTTGCCTTCAAAATAGGCTCCTTTCGAGCCAATACAAGCATGCCAACGCTTAATCCAATTTTCCATACACCTGTTGTAAGCCTCACCTGGAATTGCCTTCAGTTCCTTGAGCGAATTACTTTTTATGGCTTCATTGGACTCATGGTGCGTTCCCCGAAGCAGATTTTTGAGTTTCGGAAAGAGGAAAAAGTCACAGGGAGCCAAATCTGGCGAATACGGTGACTAAATGATGATTTTCATTTCGCGTTTGGCCAAAAAATCAGACACAATCATGCTGGAATGTGCCGACACATTATCGCGGTGAAAAAACCACGAATTGTCTGCCCACAAATCCGGTCGTTTACGACGAATAGCTTCACCTAGACGCCTCAAAACGGCCAAGTACTAATCCTTATTGACTGTTTGACCTCCTGGAACGAATTCATGGTGAACCACCCCATGGTAATCAAAAAAACAATGAGCATCACCTTAATTTTCGACCGACTTTGACGTGGTTTTTTCGGTTTCGGCTCATTTTTGGAGCGCCATTCGCTAGATTGTTGGGCAGTTTCGACATAATATTCGTAAACCCATGTCTCGTCACCAGTAATGATGCGTTTGATGAATATAGGGTCCTCAGCTACGTTTTGAAGACTACTTTTGCGACCTCTACTCGACCTTGTTTTTGCAAAAGATTCAGATGTTTTGAAACGAGTCTAGCATTGATATGCTTTATATGCAAAACATTAACCAAAATATGTTTAGTCGATCCATAAAAGATGTTGAGAGCCTCTGCTATCTCTCTGTTGCCGACACGACGCTTTTGGAGCATCATTTCCTTAACTTTTACGATGTTATCGTTGTTAAAAGAGGTAGATGTGCGACTTGCATGAGGTAAGTTTTCGGCGACTTCACGATCTTTACTGAATGCTTTGTACCACTCAACTACTTGCGTTCGTGATAAAGTAGACTCCCCAAATACTTCTGCAACATTTTCAACGATTCCGTAACGAAATTCCAAATTTTGGGGGAACACAAAATTTCAAGCAAACTCGTTGATTAACTTTTTTTCTATAGGCTATATCGCCAGAGAAACTTTTTCCATCGTACACAAACAGCTAACAAACACATATTTATGGAGATATGGCGCTTAAATTTCACCCAAATATCAAGAAGGTTCTACCAAAATAAAAAAAAATAATTTTACCGATTCAGTTTACGCGCGGAGTTTAAACGCGCCAGTCCGGGTCAAATTTGATCATATTATTATTGATCGTATTACTCACCCTTTGTTAAAAATTCACTTAAATTATGATATATTATTATTAAAAATTGTACTTATGTAGAATGTTTTTAATTAAATTGATAAATATTTTTATCGGTCTTACAGTGTTATAATATGATATATTATGATAAAATAATGGTACTGGGACTGTCCTTGTTTGTTATCATCCGCGAAGAATCTGAAATAAAACTTATTACTAAAAATAAATTAGATTAAAAATTAAAAATAATAAAATAAAATAAAAATAATAAACTATATTCTATGTTAGTGAAGAACAATCTGACTGCCCTCACCATCTTATTTTCTGCTTTGGTTGGAAGTAAACTGTTTTTGAGGATGAACCTTAGAGGTTCGAAACGTTGGACAGCAAAGGAGAAAATAAGGTGGTGGGGGATTTTTTTATCTGATTTATTTTTAGTAATAAGTTTTATTTCAGAGTCTTCGGAGGTGATAACAAACAACGACAGTTTGACTGTCATTATGTTATTATAATATATTATAGCATAAAGCCTGTAAGACCTATAAAAAATTTGTTAATTTAATATGATAAAGCTATCTGAAGATACTAATAATACCGAGTTTGTATTGGATGCATCCAATAGTTCAAGGAACGACAAATCTCCCTGGTAGTATATAACGCTTATGGCGAGACATAACAAATCCCCCTCTTCCCCCCTTTGGCGCCAGTCCGAAGCAACTCCCCTATCCCCAAAGTGTCTGGTGATTGTACTGAAACCTGACACCATGTGATAAGAATAATTTTTAATTGTTTTTATTGCTTCGGCGGCCTTTGAAGGGGTGATAAAGGGGTGTCTCTCCATAAGCGTTTAGCAATTTATATATGTGTATGTGTACATATGGATATATATATATATATTGTGACGAGGAACGCAAGCACTGCGTGCGCCTGCCTTCCCCGTCCCGTTGCTCTCTCTCCAGCTGTAGCATGTACATATTTATCTGTATATTTATATGTAGAAATGTTTATATGTTGCAGGCCGACGCACAACCACCGGCGGAGAGGTAAGTGAGAGAGAGAGAGAGCGGGGAATGGGGAGAGACGGCCACGCGCGCGAAGGATTAGATAGATAGAAGGCCGCGAGCTTTGAACACGCGTTTTAGCCGGCTTTTCGCTCCACGTGCTTTGTTTTCTTTGCTGTTACGGTGTCGTCTTGGTCATCGTCTACGGGAACACGCCTCGTGCTCCACGTGTTCCCCCTCGCTACGTACCTCTTCTTCGGGGAGGGTACACTCCCGAACGCGCGTGTTTGTGCCACGGCATTGTGTGTGCGTGTAGCGCACTCGCACTGAGGACGGGCCCGAGCAGACGAACTTGTCGCCAGACCCCGTCTCCGCGGAATAACCGCCCCATCCCGGGATTTCTGGACGGCGACGTCACCGCCGCTCCCGGTGAAGGAAGGTGCTGCTGCCGGACGAGGACACGCTGCGGGATCATCGAGCCCCGACTCGCTGTAAGTGGCAGCCCCTTTTCTCTCTCTCTCTCTCTTCCCGAACGCCCCGCGCGCCGTCGCCTCGGCGACCCTCGGCCTGCGTCCCACACGCCTCGCATATAGGCGCTGTACGAATCCTTGCTATTAAAGCCTGTTTAAATTTTAATTATTTTTATTTTATTATTTCGTGTGTGGTCCGTTAGCCGCCCTACCTCACGCGCAGTCCCACAACGCGATATTTCGCCCTTCGCGGACCGCCCCTCTCCCTCGCCGAAATCCTTCGGGGCTAAGCCCAGCCGGGCACAGATTTGCAACGGCCGTGTCCGCCGTCCTCGTGCTCGAGGCGGACACGCGCACCGTTACAATATATATATATATATATATATATATATATATATATATATGCACACGCGGACGTATGCACACATGCAACTTAGAGAGAGAGAGAGTCGTTGCGTCATCGGTCCGACAGCAGTCGGCTATCGGTCTTTCCGTTTTGTGCGGATCTTCGCACCGAGGCTGGCCCGCTCAGCCTACCGGCCGCCAGTGGCCGCGCGCCCTGGCTAAAAAATCTAGCATAATGACTAAGGTTTGAACGTTTTACACAACGCTTCATTCGTGAAGGCTGCTCAGCGACGATGCAGGAATTTACCCGCTGATATGAAATTTATTTCCTGTCCGATAAGGAAGCGCGATACTATGATAAAGACGTAGAAGTATATCGCGTCATGCTCAAAAGAAATATCTTTCTTAAGCCTGGTCCTCTCGCCTCAACTGCTATTGTACTTTTCGAAAATAATTTGAAAAGTAAGAATATTTAATATATTACCTTTACAGCTCTTTTATTTTTAAATTCTTTTCTTCGAGTACGCGGACTTGGCTAATCGATGATCCCCAGTTGGATGTACGATATGCACACTCCAACGTCTCTGAATCTACTGACTATACTTTCGTCTTCGAAATAGTTTTATATAAAATAAAATCAACAATAGAGCGCGGTGCGCTCGGATGAGAAATTATTAAGAAGGTTAGGTATTAAGTTAGTTGATCACAATATGAGCCCTCTTACATAGCTGGTTTTAAAATTATATTTGTACAATAAGGCTATATTTATACAATAGGCATATGTAGATAGTTTATGGATTATAGTATATTCTTAAAAAAGTATTGCTGCAAATGTATTCTTTTATTATTTTCAAGGCGTTTCACACAAAGTACGGACATAATGTTATCTGCGATCTAGCAATGTTATAAATTTTATAATTATATTGCAATTTTTTATTGTAAAATAATTAATATTAATGAAAAATAAAATAGTATATATGAAACGGATAAGAAAATGTCAGCACAGACTATACTTTGCTAACGAAATGTAAAGTGCCGCAAATTAATACGAATAAATTAATAAAAGAGAGGCGTTTTTCTATGTTTTTGTAGGATAAGGTAGTATACACAGAGGCAATATGAAAATAAATATATAGTAAAATTGGATTTCAATGAATTTTGAATTTTACTTATTTTATATATACATGACATTAAATATATTACAATTCTTCAACATTGCCGAAATTTTTATGAACATTTTCAGCTATCATAGGTAATGAATAAGCAAAGAATTCAGATAATAAAATATTTTGAACGTCGAATTTCGGAGCTGATCTCCATACTGGATTTAACATAATTCTCAATGTTGTGCTTATGAAGAAAACAGTATTGTTTAAAAGCAAGAAGATCGTTATGTATGATTTTTAATTCTTCTGGCTTCTCGATGAGTAGTTGTTTTGTTAGAAATCTCGACAAAAGTTCTATTATATTGTTTAGGATATTAGACTGCTCTATCGCACGTTTAAGATGAGCGTTGACGCATTCGCGAGCTTGCAACATATCTTCGAACGTTGTTAGTTGCAAGGTCAAATTGGGTAGTATTTCGTATTTCTTTCTCTTGCATACAGGCTGTTCTTCTTTTTCTCTTTGCTGATTCGGTTTATTACTACGCATAGCGGTTTCAATATTTCCTGGTTTTTTTAATGGGCGTTCTTCAATATGTATTGCTCTGGAACCGTACGCCGTTACGAAGGACAGATCATGATTCTGTAGAAAAATTTTTGTCGGTTTGCCAAATTCTTCATAAAACGAATATTCATTCTTCAGATAGGATGATATAACATCCGTGTGACAGTTAAACGTTTCACAGATATCAGCGTCAAAAGCCAGACATTTTAAATCACCACTACGGATTTTTACGACAGGTTTATATAATCCATTCGAAGATTCTAAGCCAATCGCGATTCTCTTCGAGCCGGATCTGTTGATATCGTACGTCGTCGATAAAAGCATATTGGATACACCAAACGATGAGTTCTTCGTTACATTCCTCGTTACCTCCATTATAGATGGAGGTGTATGTTGATGTGTGGGCGTGTTATTGAAAAAATACGTATATTTTCTATCTCGTCTTCGAGAACACTGATCATCACACTCGAATCAACCCGCCTTATATCTTATAACCCCCACCCTAACATTTTTTCTCCCCCACGCCCTATGTTAGTCGAATAACGCTACATAGCATCATGCAACAGGTTCTGACAAGTATATATGCTTCAAATTATGACGCAACTCCTAAAACTGAAAAGGCGTTACATATCAGTTTTTAACACGCTTTGACAAGTTTTAATCTTTCTGCAGCCCCCACGAATAAGATGACTCCCAGAAATTCCGGATGTTATTATCTTCAACAGTTAACTCTTGGAGGTTTAGACCTGTATTCTCTGAGGGTGCATCATCGTAGCTTCTAGAATCATGTCAACGTACGATTTCAAAAATGTTAAACTGCTTCTCTTTTTTTCGTGTTTAGTATATTTAAGATTTCCATGTATGATTTTTACGAATAACAACTAGATATCATTTTTTTAAAAATAATTAATTATTACACATTTTTATTTACATGTGGTATGTTAAGGAAATAGTGGAATAGGTAAAAATAATAAACGCATAGAATTAAAACAAAAGATCTACATTTATTACAATATTCGATTACATTTTTTGTATAAAAAAAAGTTAATTTTTACAATAATTTCATCATCAATGTACATGATTGATTACATAATCCAGCTCCGATAGAGATGACGCGAGGATACGCATTAATTCGTAAGTGGGATTTCTTAGATTTTTTTCTTAGTTTTTTGATAATGTTTTTATACAACACTGCCACCAACGAGTCGTTGAGCCGTGTATTTTTCGTGTAAATTCTACAGTAAGAGCGCAAAGAACGACCGGTGCACATAAAATAAAGAAACGCAATGCAATATTCACTGCACACTTGCGAATCGAAACTCTTAATTTGTTTTTTATTCCACTCGTATCTTACACAATTACTCTTGAGTCGTTCAAGATGATATGGCGATGTTGGGGGAAGACCATAGCTATCGAAGTAGTTTCCATAACCGTTTTTATCTATGTAAAAAGCAATCCAGCGCGAACCAGGTTTGTCGGAGGTATCTGTGTTTGATATTACTGCAGCAAGAAGACTCGAGCGTTTAGGTATATGATCCGCCGCATATACACCAACGGAGTTGTCCCTTACATCTCTTAGAGCCTGCATAATCTCTTTTGTATTCATGATGCCGATATCTGAGAATGATATTTCGTCACCTTCCTCGGATTTGTCAACTTCGTCAATTCCAGCATCACTAATAGAGTGAAAATTAACGTGAGATTTACGTTGCTGTTCTTGATAACTCAAAAGTGCGGTATAGAAAGTTTCGCTGTGAACCGGTCGCGGATAATCTTCTTTAGATACAAGCGAACATAACCACTTTTTAATTAAATGGCTCTTGAATAAAGCACAGTAATTCCTTTTATACTCAAATTTTCGCGATCCGTGAACGTTACACGTATGAGCACGTGGAAAGAGGCGCTCGAGTCGATCAAAGCTAGGTGTATTGTATGTTTCGAGATTAGTTATACAACGTGTCATAGCTGATTCCAAATATTGAGCTTTTTCTTCACCCCGTCCGTATATTCGTTGCGCTTCTCTAGCTATATTACATAGATGATACTGTAATTTATGCAGCGAAATCGAACCATCGAACCAATGAATTCCTTATAAATTCAAACTGCAATAATTATTAGTCTTGCGTATATTGTGAAGTAAGTCTTTAAAATTGCAAGGTGGTTATACAATCCAGTGTCCGATGATCTCGTCTTGCAAAGATATAACAGCAACTTCTTTTGGTATAAACGCTTTATTGGCGTCGCGAAGACCTTGTATGTCGATTACGTAATCCATTTCTTTTTATTGCTCTTGTCGAAAGAATTTCACCGAAGGTAATGACAAATTTCACAAACGAGGGCTTTGATTTATACTCTTCTACCCACCACCGCCGACACCGCCGTCTCTACTACCAGCGCCACCATTAAGCGCTAAAATCAGCTATAATTTGTCTACTCGAGTCGATTTCTACAACGTTATCGTATTCTGCATAAACTATACAATTGAGAGTATTTTCCAGAGCTTGCTCGAAACCGACCTCTATGCGCACACTCCCCGATCGAACGAGATTCCAGTGTGTGGCGCAGTGCGCTGATAAGTCAGGTGTGAGATCAAAGGCGGTAAGAAAATAGCCTTTTGAATAGTTATCTCGATTAATTCCAATACATTCGTTCGGAAAATGTATGCCGGTGCCCAAAAATAACGTATGAAAGGCATCTATGTGTAGATTTGAGATTGGTGTAAAATGGGACTGCAAAGGTTTGCTCTGTATTTGCACTCCGTCGATGTACAAAGAGAGATAGTTAATGTTGACGTTTTGAAAATTAAATGGATTCAATCTACGATTTCCATTAAAAGCTCTGTTGTCGACAAATCCGATAATAATTCTTTTCGGTAATTGACCTAGAATTACGTTATCGAGTGAGTCGCTCATTATCCCAGTGTGCAGCGTAAACAACTTTAGCTCCACTTGCGTGATTGGATATTTAGTCCTAGTTTTCGCTAACGCATTAGCGTGTGCGAGTAAGACACCAGGATTAATTTTTACTCTACGAATAACGAGAGTTGCTTCTTTTATTTTAACCTTAAATCTCCCATTGTCAGATTAATCCATGCGACAGAACGCGTCTTTGCTTCTCACTAAACGAAGTCGCATTTCTACGCCATTTATTAACATTTTATCTTGATTAAAAACGTCGCAGTGTAAATGACCGATCATATCAAAGGTTTTCCCACCTAGCGTAATTTCTTGACGGTTTAACAGGCCTTTATAGGAAGGGCCTTTATAGGCCTTTATTCGAAGCTGCACCATAGCGTTTGGTGCAGCTTCGAAATTAGCTTCTGTATCGTCGTACCATAAGCAAGACGTCAAGTGTGACTCTTTAGCAGCTGGTGAGTAGTTGAGTAAGGATTCTATATAAGCTCTGTAAGGGTATGCATTATTGGGAGTTGAAACTAGTTTTTGGTTCAAAAATACGTCGATTTGATTAAACATAGAGTGCAGAAAATTATTAATGGGTGCAACTTTTGCATTTTCTACCTCTGTATCTGCAGGGAGATTTGCGAATTAATTTAAGTAACTGCTACTCTCTATAGAAGTTTGTGTGACTGGCAATGTGAATATATCCAACTCACTGGACATACACTCGGACGAGTGCGTGTGTAAGAATGCCATAGTTTAGCGATGCCCAAAAATATCGTTTATATTTCTGTAACTAACTATTTTCCTACTTTCTTACTACTTTCTAATTTTTTTATAGGATTTTTTCTTCGTCTTTTCTTCACGGTTGGATTTTTTACAATTTTCTTTTTTTTGTTTTTACGAGCTCCGATAGTGATGTTTGATGGACGTACCTTTTTAGACTGACGTCTGCGTTTAGCTGCTTGGTTTTATAACCATCGCCTTTCATTAAATCAGCAATTTTATTAACAGCTATTCTTTTAATTTTTACCAGATTCTTTGGCTCGTAATTTCAGCGAGTATTTAAATTTAAAACCGTTATTGGCAACGTCGTCGATTACATGATCCCTGCGAGAAAACCTTCTTTACCAACAGCGCGTGCACCAGAAGCCATATAGGGTAGAATTTTGCGAAGCAGTCCGCCCAGCCACGACCCCACTCCCCTACCTCTTTGATATCGCGAGCCAGTAAAAATATTTCTCACTCCTCCGCCACCGATTTGATCGTTATAGTAATTCATGTAATGAGTCATACTTTTTGATTTTTCTTTTTCTATCTTTTCATCGATTGCGTTTAAAGTGAAGTGTAACCATCAACGTCCCGTACTCGAATTGTATATACGTTTACCTTGTTCATCTCTTATATCAATGATAATAGAGCGAAAACTATGTTGTAACAATGGAATATAGTGAGCAGGCGAAAAATGTCTCACGATATTAGATCCAAACTGATAATTCTTGGTATCTATAGACACGCTAAGCAAAAGAGCAGCTTGAGTGTCGCCAATGGTATACGGTTCGCAAATATCCGTGTAAATAAAGAACTGATCGGGTATGGCACGGGCTAAACATGCTGGCACATCTCCCGATATATGTATTCTCAGTAGACTCGAGAATTTCCGAGTGGTCTAAAAAACCGAATATACGGCGTATTTTTTCATTTAACACAATGTAATGTGGATTATCGCAGTTGCGTTTTTGCATCATCCTGTAAAATCCTTTTTCGATAACTTGTGGCTCTAGTACTTGATGTTCCTGTATATTCTCGTTGTTAATCTCATTAGCCAACTCTTCTAAACTGTTGTAAATATCATGTGGAAAACGATGTTCTTGATAATACTTTTGATTGGCTTCGAATTTATTTTTGAAAGTGGCTTCGGTTTGTTCTATATGCATGATAGTACAAGGCACGTGAATTTCAACAAGACCCACACTCCAGCTACCACTGAGACGTATTTCGCGTGATAAACGGGTAGTAAAGCAACTCGTCGTATTATCGTTGTAATAGCCCATACTACTATTGCTGGGTAGAACAAGGTAAAAATCTTCAGTGGTATCCATGGCTATACACTTTCTAGTTCGGACGCTTTGATCCAGGAATTAAACTTATCGGGATATCCGAGCCACGTGACGAGTACAAGTTTTTTCGAGCCTCGTCCCGTTGTATCAATTACACGCTCTATTTTGAAACGTTCGTCGTTGTCCGTAACACGCTGCTTTTCAACACGCGTGAGTTCTTCCGTGTAAAAGAAACTATCGATAATCTCACCTTTTAAATCCTCCAAGATGTACGTATAAAGATTTTGTCTTTTCGATAAGTGATTTATTTTAAATATTTCCTCGCTAAAGTTTTTCTCGTAACTTTTCTCGAAGGTGTTTTTAATTCGACTGATGCGCACATAGTCACCGATCTTATATTTAACAAAACTACCTAGCGCTCTCTTTTTTATTTTATTATTACTTTGTAGAAGGGCACGTTTTTCTAAATTTCTGCGAGCTTCCTCAGCGTTATACAAGTTTACGTTCGTCGATTTAATTCGTATTCCGCTATGCAGAGTATGATTGTAGGCGTAAATAATACTTTGAATCACATCAATATAACGTTTCGTATTTTTGTGAGAAATGTATCGCCACATACGCTCGCGTATAGTTTTATTAAGTCTCTCGACCACGGCTGCTTTAATATCGGGACTGCGAACGACTCTAAATGTGATACCGTGCCTCTTCAAAAGTGCCTGAAAAGCCGATCTCACGAATTCTTTACCGCGATCCGTCTGTAAGCAGAGCGGTTTTCGGCCGCCCGCACGATCAAGAATCTTTCTAAACACTGCTGCAACATTAGTTGCATTTTTATCTCGAAGTGACTCCACCCACATATATTTACTGAGTACATCTACGACAACGAGTAAGAAGCGATGATTATCGTTGTATTCTTCGATCGAGATTAATTGCATTAAATCACACTCCCAAAGATCGTCAATGTTTGTCACATTGTAATGCAACCTCTTGAATTTTCGAGTAACTGGTCGATGTAACATGTAAGCGTCTTGAATTTGTAGCCACTCTATAAGCTTATTTTTTTCCGTCTTGTTGAGGTACTTAACTTTCTTATTGACACGTAAAAGATTTTGCGCACCCGCGTAGCCTGCCTCGTGTGAAACATCGTAATACTGTTTTTCGTAATTCATTTTCTTGTATTTTTTTTCTAGCTCTTTATTCTCTTTTCTTACATGTCCATGCGGAGCCATTTGCTGTTTGATTTCTTCGCGGTACTTCGAGTCTTCTTCTTTGGTGAAGTACTAGCATTCTTTACTTCGTCATCCGGCTGCTACCACCAGTCTGTCTTACTCAAACGACGTTTACGACTTTTTAAAGGCTTGGTCGACTTTGTCAATGTTTGGCCAATTTTCAGGATTTGCATGTTATCTATCAAATTGGGCGGTGTCTCAGAGCTCTGAAGAAATTTTGCAAACTCTAAAATACCGCTGGGCATTTCTTGAAGTGTCATCATTTCCTTTGAGTTATTTTTTTCCTTACCTGTTTTTAAAGTATCCTTTATTAATTCGATAATATTTGAATTTTCGATTTTCCAACCATCTATAGTAACTGCGCCTGTATTATCCCAACTCAATCGATCCGGCAATGTTCGTTTCCAGTGTCGGAGTAAAAGTCTTGCTTTTCGCTCGAAAGCTTTAGGTAGGCTTTCTATTATACTGTCTTCGTTGAGTGGTGTAAGAAATGCTTCTGCATCGCCTAATTCGCGATCAATGTTTCGTTCTGTGTCTCTTTCGCTCTCCTTGAAAAACAGATATCGACGTAGGAATTGTAAATACTTTAGACATTTTACCCGTTCGTTTGCGTAACTTTTCATCGAATGTAATATATCGTGCATTTCAGAATCGAGTCATGAAAAATTATTCCGACTAGTTTGAGTTCTATTTTCAGCGGCTTCTGTTTCTCCTGCTGGCGCCCTCGTTTGGCGCACAGTTTCGGATTTATTTTGCAAGCAATCATATCTTCAGGAACGATAATCATTTTACGAGCTCGCTCCATAATTATTTTTAAATTTTATTTACCGATTAATCTGGAAATAAGAGCACCGATTATAGGTGCTATAATTAACGGTAAGAAACCGCTACCGTGTTGTAGCAAAATTTTCTTTCGTCTTTTCCAACCGTTCGTAGGGTTATCGTAAACTAATTCACGTAGTACGTGTCGATGCTGTTTTAAACGTTTATGCTCCGATTTTTTTAACGGAATGACACCTTTCAGAATATTCAACGCGCATTCGCATATAGACCTTACGTTTGTTTTATCGCTACACTTTAAAAGTGTTTTACGCGCTTGGTTATCGGCGTGTTTGAGGGTTTGAGGGTTAGTAACAGAGACGCGATTTTCTTTGTAAAATGTTTACCAGGTAAGTTGTTAATTATTTTCCGATTTCTCGATGCTGTTCGAGCCATTGCTCGCGAAAGACTGAGGCTCGCATACTTGACAAATTTTTTTTATAAATCATCTTTTTGCAGACGAACTTTTTTAGCCAATTAAAAGAAAGAATTATAATGTTTAGAAACGTAAACATAATGGCGCTCATCGTCGGGAAATATGCAGCTACGTAGACGAAAGTTGTCGAGGGCATCTTGCGATAAATCTAGAAACAAATAAGATTTGTGGCATCCATGCAGGCTTCTTGCAGGAATTTCGAATCTTCCGGATAAACGTGACGCGCTAAATGTTGTATTTGAGCACGATCGCGAGGGTTTTTGAAAATAACCATGTATTTTGTATTTAAACTTATATCCCTCTGCGCTTTGCCTTTGTGAAATATATTCTGGGTTATGAAAATAACACTTATATTTTTATGGTAACTACCCTTTGTAAATAAATCGAGAATTATATCATTCGACGACTCACGCATGAAATCGTCTAGTATGAGCAGCTTTTTCTGTTCGTTATCGCACGATTAGTCGTTCGGGTGTGGTAGTCCTTCTCTAAATTCTATACGTGCACCGCCATTCGGTCTGAAGTCCGTCGTGTAGGCCTCTTGCCACTCGGCATAGTAAAACAGAACGCGGTCAAAACGAGTGTTGCATACTACGGGTAAATGAGATCAAAATCTTTTTACGAAAATTGTTTTACCGCGACCAGTGGGAGTCAACAAGTAAATGGATGCTTCAGTCACGTTCCATCTTTGCAACTGCGTGAATAAGCTGATAAGAGACGCGCGTGCTAGATGCGCATATTTCTCAGCTAATAAGAGTGCGCGCTTTGACCGCGGGGAAAAATTTTTAATGCGTATATATATATATATATATATATATATATAATATTAACAACAATAGTAATTATAAAAATATTAATAATAATAATCATAAATCTTTAATATGGTAAAATATTACATATTTTTTTGTTTTACAGAGTAGTTTTTACATTGTATTTTTACAAAATATAATAAAGTACATCTGTTAAGATGATTTTTTACATTAATTTTTGTAACCATATGGTAACGACAAAGTTTGTGTGAGATAACGCCATTTCTTCAAAACAATACAACATATCTTCACCTTGTTTCTGGTTACAACATCGTGATCTGGCATGCGTCTTATAGATGTAAAATTAATTTTTATATTATTTTCCTCTGTTTCTGTAGGATTCTTATCGTTCTCAAATGCTGCATTTACAATATTTTTTATACTATTAAAATTTATTTTTAAAGAATTTTTAAAATTTAAACTTATTCCTTTGATTTTACAACAGTCTGTGGTTTCACGAGTAGATGGATTAATTACTCGAAATCCATAAAATTTCGGACCTCCTGATATAAATGTTTCTATGTAAGCATTTGAACCGTAGTTTGTTAACTCATACGTCATTTCACCTAATAGTGAGCCTGTAGGAGGCTCGTATTCGCCAATGTTATTCATACTCACGTATCTGCATGAATCTGTATCGTAATATAGAATTCGTCGATCTAATTTTTCCAAATAAGAATACAGCTTCAAGCGCGCCTGTGCAGTCGTATAAGCAGCTACAACAACATTTGTGTTCGTAGTTTGCTCTATAGCCTCATCTCTAAATTGCCAACTAACGTATAAAATCTCGTCGCTTACGAGTAATAAATTTAAAACTTCTTTTTTGGGATCAAGCAATAATTCCAGTAAATCTTTTCGCGTTTTAATAATAGTCATTTGCTTTAAATTAATTCGTTGACCAAATTTACCCCATAACGAATTCAAGCAGAGTTTGGCCACGGAGCGTAAACCCGCATTTTTTGCGATGTGTTCCGCTTCTAATTGTATACCCTCTGCTTCCTTATACTCTTGCAAATATTTAGCTTTACTCAATTCATCGACGCACCATGTAGGCCATCCGCTAGCTTGCTGTTTTATACGTAAAAATGTATCTACATAGCCGGCGAATAAGCCTCCCATACCTGTGCTCGCATCAAACCGTGTCATTTTGTACTGCCAAATTATATATACCTCGCTGATACGATACCCTAGTTCGATGGCTTATCGCAACTCGTCGGCCACCCAAGTTCCCGTAAATTCGCGTTCACTAACTTCTTCGTGGTTACAGACAGATTGATACATCTCCTCGCAACAACTCCGACACAATGCAAACGATAATTTATTGTGCATTTTTATCGGTAAAACGGGTAAAAATAAGTCACGCGGTGCTAAAATTCTACATTCTACGAGTCCTTCTATCCGTGATAAATTATCATTATTTCCCTCTGTCAATTCAGAACATTCGGAGCCTACGTATATTTCCGGATGGCCGACAGGAAATTGGCCCCTCTTGCATATGTACGGATATAAAGAACAAATGTCAGTGTATTTGATTTTTTCCCCCTCTTTCACCTGATAATGAGTAACGATATTTTCTGTTCGACCTCCGTAAAATGCATCTCTTGGATTCAGTGTAATTTTACTTATTAGAGGATGATTTGTTATGTAATCCCTAATATCCGAATTCTCCTGTTTAATTTTGTCAAACTCGCATTCCCACATTTCGCGCGTTACGTAGCCCAAAGAGTTGAGACGATCAATTTTAGTTCCAGTATGTTCATATGCCTCGTCCAAGGATCGTGAAAATATCGTTTTCCGACCGCGCTGATCTTTAAAACATTTTGGACAACCGTGTGTATAACAACCTTGAAATTCATACACTACGCCTCTCTCAACGCTCGACTCTTTCATCGGAGGCAAGTATCCATCGACCAAAAAACCTTCGCGTAGTCGGAATTCTCGCTGTCTACCTGCGTGTATTATGTCTCTTCTAACTTCACGTTCGCACAGAAGTAGCCACTCGTTAGCTTTTTGAGAGTGTACGTCGCCTCGTCTGTAACCTGTAGGTGGTATGATACCTATACTGTTCGCAGACAAGAATTTAGAAAGGGGTCCTTATCGCCGAGAGAAAGAAAAATATTTTTAAAAACCAAACAAGATCGTCTCAAAATCTCTACATACATTCGACAATATTTAACAATTTCTTTTTTAAAATCAAAAATATAATTAGGAGATGTTTCATCGTGCCACACGTAAAAAATTTTTCTCTCTTCTAACGACATAGAATTAGGCTCGTAAAAATGAGCATCTGGAAGCGGACCTACATATTCTTGATTATTTGTCGTGTTAAATAAATGCGGAAAATAGCCTTTTTCGTTACTGTCAGGCAAACCAAAAGCAGAGGGTAACGCGCTTAATTTTATATGAAAATAATTGAGACTATCGATAAATTTTGTCCGTACTAATTGCAAAATTACTACATTTTGACCATTTAAAATTACACTAGGCATTATCTGTTCAGTCAATCGCTGCTCCGTTAACCGCTTTAAAATAAATTGAGCGTCAAATCCACTAGAATTATGGGCGATGCAAATAATTTCATTGAATTCGGATTTTTCACGTATACTGAGCTCTATCAAACGACGAACGGGGTCATCGTGAAATATATCAGGTATGTGAATAAGTCTTTCCCGTTTTTTTTTCAAATTTTGAGCCTTTATTGTGAAAAATGGTTACAAATGAATTATTGAAAGTATTGGCCATCGCTAGCTACAACTTTTTCCCATCTTTCTGGCAACATACGTATCCCGTTGCGAAAAAATTCGACCGGTTTGGCCTCTATCCAGTCATCCACCCATTTTTTGGCTTCCTCGTAGGAATGGAAGTGCTGGTCAGCCAGGCCATGCGTCATCGATCTGAAGAGATGGTAATCAGACGGAGCAACGTCTGGACTATACGGCGGGTGGGGTAGGACTTCCCATTTGAGCGTTTCTAAGTATGTTTTCACCGGCGGTGCAACATGTGGGCGAGCATTGTCATGTTGCAAAATAACTTTGTCGTGCCTGTCGGAG
Organism: Sycobia sp. Sy_11; assembly: GCA_018907035.1. Lineage (NCBI taxonomy): Eukaryota > Metazoa > Arthropoda > Insecta > Hymenoptera > Epichrysomallidae > Sycobia > Sycobia sp. Sy_11. Next base: position 933,996 of record JACCIC010000208.1, read on the forward strand.
TATTGTGGCCGTTTTTCTCGCAGTGCGCGGCTCAAACGCATCAATTGTCGTCGATAGACCTCGCCTGTGATCCTTTCATTCGGTTTCAGAAGCTCATAGTAAACCACACCTAGCTGGTCCCACCATATACAGAGCATGAGCTTGGCGCCATGAATATTTGGCTTGGCCGTCGATGATGATGCATGGCCGGGTAGTCCCCATGATTTTCTTCGCTTCGGATTATCGTAACGTATCCACTTTTCATCGCCAGTCACGATACGATGCAGAAAACCCTTTCTTTTATGTCGCTGAAGCAGCTGTTCGCAAGTGAAAAAACGCCGTTCGAAGTCTCTCAGCTTCAGTTCGTACGGCACCCAATTTCCTTGCTTTTGGATCATTCCCATGGCTTTCAAACGCTTGGAAATGGTTGTTCGGTCAACTACCAATGCTTCAGCAAGTTCTTCTTGCGTTTGACAAGAATCTTCATCAAGCAAAGTCGCCAATTCTCGATCTTCAAAGATTTGCGGCCGCCCGGAACGCTCCTTGTCTTCCACGTCGAAATCACCGCTTTTGAAGCGTCGAAACCATCCGCGAACACTTGAATCATCGACACAACCTTCTCCATAAGCCTCCTGAAGCAATCGATGCGTCTCAGCAGCAGATTTCTTCAAATTGAACCAATAAAGTGAAACTTCCCGCAAATGACGTCGACTCGGCTCAAATTTCGACATTTTCACGATATCAAAAATTTATGATGCGAAAAAATTTTAACTAATGTGTTAGTATGGAATTCTTGACATATGAATAAGCTTTGATTATGACATATGTAACCATTGAATACTCGCACAGTATTGGTGGCGCCATCTCTTACAAAAAACGGGAAAGACTTATTCACACTCCTAATATATTCCCGAATTCCACAGGTATGGCAACGTTCGCTAACATCGTCTAAATGCAAACAATCCGTGCACACCTGTTGAACTACGCAAAGATTGGATACATGAATTTTTGTGGTCGAATGATGTTCATATGCTGTATCTTGACGAGTCTCAAAATCGTAAAACAGAAAAAAGATTCTTCTTTTTTTCATTTTTCACATTGTATCGTATAGGCTGCATATCACAAAGTTCTCTTAATTTATGTGATTTTTTACAAAATTTATACCATTTCGTTTCACACTCGTGTTTAACCCGATCAGAATGTATCATTTTACAACAAAAAGTACATATTTTAACGGTATCGCAAATTTTTTTTTTCTCCTTTGTGCTACCTTTGTTTTTGATTCTAGACTTTTTTTATGATTCTCGAAACAATATTGACCAAAAAATTCACGATTGCATGCTATGCATTTAATTAGATCACCGGTATTCTTCTGTTCGCAAGCTGATGGTAAAAAACATTTCGAACAAATTTTACTACACACATGCTAGTCTACGTACTGATACCTCTTGTTACAATATGAACAAAAAAATTTCGTTTTTATAGCTCCAATCAAATTCAATATTGTGTCAAAATGATTTATCTCTGCATCATAAAAAAGATTAATAGTGCCGATAATCTCTCTATTACTGTTTATTACAGAATTGCGACCGTCAAACAGTATAGATCCACCGTAAACGTAAGTCTGTTTATCGAAAATAGCAATCGCCATTCCTCGAGGTTCATAATATTCTTGAAACTTCGTTACCTCTATCAATGTACATCCTCTGTCGGGGATGCTGACACGTGCTTCCTCTATAAGTTTTACGGCTCGCTCTTTTTGCTTTTTTCGTCGAGCATCGCGCATAACTTTCCACTCGTTTTTTTCTTCTTCCGTGTTATTTCATTTTAATAAGATGTATGCTTCACCAACGACGAGAGCGCGCGGTAAACAAAGATTATCGTTATTGTTAATTGAAATTATAGATCTCTGCGCAACGATATCTATTGTTCGATTCTTTTTCCGATGAAAACCACTTCCAACAGGCATATTAATAAAAATAGCTTGTAAAACAAATGTATTGTTAATTTCATAAATCTTCGCAAGAAAAATTTTCAACTGGTCTAATAGACAAACCGGCAGGACCGTGGGTAAAGTATTCGCTTCTTATTCTTACACCAACGAGGTCGATTTCGGATGAAGCTAATGATACAAGGTAAGCATGGATGTCTCGAATAACAGACTCGAGCCATAAAAGAGTATTTGTATGCTGGGACGGTGGTTCTTTTAAATGTATTGTAAAATTTTTGCCTAAAACGCCAAATATTCGAATAAATTGGTCGTTTTCTTCAGTTATCAGAAATCCTTCCCCTTGGTGGTTGTATTTCTCCCAAGCGTTCCTCGTTCACACGACCTCCACTCTGAGAAGGTTCTCCAACATCCTTGTATTTTGTTAAAAGTGGCGATGGTAATGAAGGCTCCGTTGAGCCTGTTGACGAGGGTGAGTCGGATATTGTCGAAGATGACGTTGATTGACTAACAGTGTTGGAATTCTTGTCCACTGTAATTGGGAATGAATTTTCTTTAATTTACTTCCACACATATTTCTCCACATTCGTTAATTTTATAATTAGTCTTCGGGTATTCCATTAAAACTATCGTGCACCCGATTTAACACATCTTTAATGTCAGGATCCGTATACAAAGGAGACGTTTCGTCTTCCGCCATGTTATAGAGAAATCGCAATTCTTGTGCTCTCGGGACATTGCTGATCCTCTCCATATAAATACGCAAAAAGTTTTGATCTGGTATTATGGCAGGAAATTCTTCGTCTCCCTTGTTTAAGTATCTTCGAATAACTTTTAAAAATAATAAAAATAAGAAATAAAAATGAGCGTTAAGAAAATTTAACAACTTTAAATACTTACACTCATTTACTGATCTGTCCACAGGATTTCTTGAATTGAATTCGTGATATGTCATGCGTGTTCTATCTACAACATTGTGAAAACGTTGATGTAGCCGCTCTTCTTCACGAGGCATATAAAAATTTTGTATAGCCTCATGTCGCCCAGCTATTTCGGCGTCCGTCATTGATTCTGGAATATAATCGATGGCGGTTCGAACAGTCGCATGAGGTTCTTTATATTGGCTGACCATGATGCCGTATGTTCTTCGTTTATTTAATTCGAATTCGTCTACATCAGAATCGCTCTCCATTCCAGAATTACTACTATTGTCGCTATTTTCCAAAAAGTCGGAAGTTCTGAGTGGTCTGTAGTTTACTACAGGCTGGTCCTCTTCAGACTTCACTTCCTGCTCCTCGGCATCGTTTTCAACGTGAGGTAACTCAAGGTCGGCTAATAAATTCCATAATGCTAGATATGTTATATGTATATTAATAGAAATCAGATGATTTTTATTATTTTATTTAATTAATTTTAAAATACTTACCATTTTGTTCCTCTTCGTTTAGGAAATCAGGAGTTCGGAGCGGTCTGTAGTTCACCACGGGGTGCTCCTTCTCCTCTTCCCCTTTCTCCTCCTCGTCCATTTCTACAGCATCTTCTTCCTCATCTTCGTCCTCTTCCTCGATCTTAAAAGATGTATCGTTGAAATTTTCGTTTTGTGACGATGGACCAGCATCTCCAGAATTTTCAAAAAACTCATCATCGTCAACGTTTTCTACGAGAGGAGCCTCGGTATTCGACATATGATCGCCCTTAATTTCCTCTAAGAAATTTTATAATAGGATAAATTTTTATTAAGGCTATCAACATGATTTCTTTTTATTAGATTATTTAATTAATTATAACAATACTTACCATTTTCTTCAACGTAATCTATGGAAACTCTGTTTCTAATACTATTATTTCCAAAATTTACCCGTTGTAAATATTGCTTCGAAATCGCGAAAACCAGAGGAGATCTAATAAAAAGCTGTCTCTGATATCTCACTATTCTCGGCACACTACACTGTTGAAGTAAAAAGTGCAATTCGCGTTTTAGAGCACTAACACCCATAACACGAACGCGGATACGCCAATTAATACCACATCTTCTGCGAACCAGAAAAGAATTATATCGCAGTGATGCAGCGAATTGTAAAATAATTTGCCGTACTTTATCCATTGCTAAGCTCTGTGAATTTTACTAATGAAAAACGTAAGTAGATCTATTATGCACGCAATTCCCGAACTTACTACAAGCTATGGGTTCACACCCTCGTCTTTTATAGCAGCGAAATTCGGCGTGATAGGAAGCATCTTTTACAAGATGATTTAGATATCATCTTTCCATATATTTTATTTCACCGATTGACTTTTATTTATAATAAAAAGAAGTCGAATTAGAACGTGTAACTATAAAACTCAAGTCTCACTAGTCGTATATGGGTAACAAAAGCTAATCAGCTATTTGATATGACGACCTTCTTGAAGAACGACACGTTCGTACACGAAATAAGAATATTTCTGTTCAGGGTGGTTCAATTTCTTATAAAACGCTTTTCGCAGATGGCTTACGTTATAACTCTTTTTAAAACAGGATTTCTTAATAAGAATATGAGCATCCGCTTTGCCATCTATCTTTTGTCGGCAGGAAGCAATGATTTAAATCGAAGCCGTAAAAGATCTCTGGTTTATTAAATTAATGTACACATTCTCCCAAGGTCTATATATCTCTCGACACGTATCACGTATATGTAAGCTAGGGTTGAATTGCATTTAGGATGTAAGCGCATATTCCTGAAAAAGATCAGTGATATCAGCTTTATCCGATCCTTCTTTCGCCTTCAATTTTAAGATAAGCAATCGTGCGCATGTCGCTGCCCAAAAAGGGTATTAAATATCATGGCTTTTCCTTAAGCTTAATACCTAACCTCCTTAATAATTTCTCATCCGAGCGCACCGTCCTCTATCGTTGATTTTATTTTATATAAAACTATTTCGGAAATGAAAAGGTTGTCAGTCGATTCAGAGACGTTGGAGTGTGCATATCATACATCAAACAGGGGATAATCGATTAGCCAAGTCCGCGTACTCGAAGAAAAGAATTTCAAAAGCAAAAAACTGTAAAGGTAATATATTAAATATTCTTACTTTTCAAATTATTTTCGAAAGTACAAGAGCAGTTGAGGCGAGAGGACCAAGCTTAAGAAAAGATATTTCTTTGGAGCATGACGCAATCTCATTTCTACGTCGTTTTATCATCGTATCGTATTTCCTTATCGGTCAGGAAATAAATTTGATATCAATCTTCCTGCACCGTAGTCGAGCAGCCTTCGCGAACGAACAACACTACGTATGCACGGGTTTGATCGAAAAATTTATTTCAGCTCTACAATGCTGTATAGATAGCGTTAATGTAAAGCAGAAAATGCAGAGTTTTATATGAAAATGTTAAAGTCAAATTCCATCGTGTACATATTCTAGCCCGGCGCGCGGCCCCTAGCAGCGAGTGTGTGCGAGTCTCGTTACGAAGAGCCGCACAAAAGAGAGAAGTCAATAGCTTCTTTATACATATCCGGGTTCGAATTCGATTGTGGGTAAAGAGTAAGGCGTAAAACACCACCGGCGCGCGGAGACTAGTAGAGTATAGAGAGAGCGCGCGAGGCGCGGTGCGAAGATCCGCACAGATGAGAGAGGCCGATAGCAGGCCGCTGACGGAAGATGAAGCAGCGGGTCGCTTTCTTTTTCTATTCTTTTTCTACTCTGTTTCCATGCAATGCATACACGCATGTTAAAATCTTCGGATAGATTTGTTAGTCAGGGCGTGCGGCCACTGGCGGTCGGTAGGCAGCGCGGGCGAGCCTTGGTGCGAAGATCCGCACAAAACGGAGGGACCGATAGCCGGCTGCTGTCGGCCCGATGAGGCAACGACTCTCTCTCTCTCTCTCTCTCTCTCTCTCTCTCTCTCTCTCTCTCTCTCTCTCTCTCTCTCTCTCTCTCTCTCTCTCTCTGTATCTCTCTCTCTCTACGTTGCATGTGTGCATGCGTGCGCACGTGCATATATATATATATATATATATATATATATATATATATATATATATATATACATACAGATATAATATATATATACACATACAGATATAATATATATATACCCATATGTACACATACATATATATAAATTGCTAAACGCTTATGGAGAGACACCCCCTTATCACCCCTTCAAAGGCCGCCGAAGCAATAAAAACAATTAAAAATTAATCTTATCACATGGTGTCAGGTTTCAGTACAATCGCCAGACACTTTGGGGGTGGGGGAGTTGCTTCAGATTGGCGCCAAAGAGGGGAAGAGGAGGATTTGTTATGTCTCGCCATAAGCGTTATATACTACTCTCCCTGCTTGACTGAGAAACCATCGACTAATAACACTGTTACTTTTCTATCTCCTCTTATCATTGTTAATATTTGGAAACAAATCAAACTTCTCCAAACCTTGGGTACTGACCGCTTTTTATATCAAATTATGCAAAACATATGCAAAATATTTATTCTTTATAATTAAAAAAAATATTAATGAACCTCTAAATCTTATCCACTACAGGATCGAGTGTTTTAACCTTCGTCTTAACGACAATGAGTAACACGTATAAATCTTCAAAGATTACAGTAAATCTTTGTCATCTTAATTACAGATATTGAAAAATTATTTTGCCATAGTACAGAATGTAAGCACTCATCTGATTGAACATAAAATTATATGTAAATATTAATTCACAATCGATGGATAATTTATCGATTTGAATCATGGACCACAGCCTTAAATCAAATAACATAATAATATACTCTATTTCAGAACCCAACCAAACGAGAGATACTCTCCCTCAACAAAGGCTGTTGTGTTGAGCAAGCTGTAGTTGAGGGAGTAGACCGGGAATACTTCACGACCCGAAGTCCTGAAGTCTTGGTATTGAGCCGGAGCCAATAATTCGAGAAGTGGAGTTGAAGTAGTAATATAAAAGGACATGTGCGCGAGGAACGACAAAGTTTTGTTCATGAGTTGAGCTACAAAAGGGCCGAGATCTCCTGAACCAGAGCCCGTTTCTCTGACAAAATTGGCCCACGTGTTACAATTTAAAGGTTCAAAAATTTAACTGATGGTAGTTTTCAAAATGTACAATAAACGGTATTTGGACATTTTAGTATTCCAATTCTGCATATACCTAATTTGAACCTGTAAATGCTGGGTAGTTTGCTTTGTAGGTAGGCCTACATATATAGCTGATGAAACTTTTACTTCTAAATTTGAAAAAACTAAGATGTACTACGCCAACAGTTCTAAATGTAGACTTTAAATTTTTGTGTATCACTAAATTATCTTCGTTGATGGAGTAGCCTCTTTAAAATATGCAACTGTATATAAAATAAATGTTGAGGACAACTCCGAAAGAAATAACATTCACCAACACAATTTTATTGAAGGGAAACAATCGCTTAAGACATAAAAAAAACCCTATTTATAATATACTCATTTTTACTCAATGAGAAAAACAAAATGTATTCTAAATTCGTATTAGAAATTTAACACTATCACACACGCACACATGTAGCACGGTCGAATATTCGCACATGGTTCGTTTCGCATCGAACCACACCGTGAATACTCTTTTGAACGTCGATCGTAGGTTCGGATTTCGTTTCGTTTAATGCGACTGTCATCTGTCGATGGCCGACCCATATCAATTAGCAACTACTACGATTAAAGTCTCCTTAGAAATAATGTTTAATATGTTCGATGTATGACGAATTGTTTTAAGAACAACTGGAAGCTTCGTATCGTCCGAATATTGAATAACGTGTGATTCCTTTTTCTCCTAAATTTGCCCGCACTTTCATTATTCCCCCACTTTTTTTTACTCCATTGACAAATCTAGTACTATAATGCGCATATCTTGATGTGTGAAAAGAAAACAAAAAATGCGCGATAACATTCCTTCTTTCGCCTTTCTCATTCACTCACACACACACACACACACACACACACACACACACACACACACACACACACACACATATATATATATATATATAGCCTAAAACTAACTAGCGCTGTGATAACGATACAGACTTCAAGTTCTTTCTTTGAAATTTCAAAGAAGTTTCTACATGGCCTGGAACCAAAGATATAAATTTATAAAAGTATTCAAATATAAGAGCATCAAATCTGAGTAAAACACTACATTGCTCTAAACTTTCATTCGTAAAAGCTATCACTTTTGACCGATCAGATAAAATTATAATTTTTTTCATGTTATTTATACGTGGTGTGTTCAAAAAGTAACGAGAATTTTTAAATTTCGTGGGTTTGGAGAGTCAGCCTGTGTAAAAATTTATTTTATTGTATTGGTACACATGCCCCTAAAGTACGATAAAATTTTCAGCAATATTCATTGCTTACTTTTTAAGTGGCAGCCGCTAACGTTAGACATGTTTTTTGAGTTTTTTTTCAGTAGAAAATGATGTGACATTCATAATCATCAATATCTTATCAACTGGGGTATAACAATGAAGCTGCCTGATGTTTTAAAATGTTTTCGCAGACTAAAATCGTTTTCGTAAATGTCTTCCATATTTTTGAATTTTCTTCATTTAAAATGAACAAAACTGTGGAATTAATTATTTCAATCTTCATACTTAGTTTGAAGATAATTATTAAAAAATATATCTCGCCAACTACCTTATAGTTTTTAATTCTATATTATAATAATATTTATTATATATAATTCTATATTATAATATAATACTCATATATCTGGTAAGCATTGTTTATTTGTCCTTTTGTGGGTGATTTAATATAATACCAAATAACGTGACATTTAGGAATACTACCGATAATATTCTATGGAGATTTACTACGGCTTCTTGCAAAAACGTTGTACGATTGTACTTACGTAACAATAAGTTGATTAAATAGTTTCTAATATAGCGAAAATTAGTATGAAATTATTACAATTTTTTACAGTTAAAGTTTTATTTGCTATAGTATATCAACTTTTATTACTTTTATGATTTTCTGTTGTTTTTAATCCTTATTACTTTTATATTTTTTTATATATTTTATAATTTATATCTCGCTCAACTCACCAGAGGCTAGAATGGAATTTTCTCTTTTATTTTCTTTTAATTTTTATTCTTACATTGGATTTAGTTTATTGACAATTGATTTAAGTTTAAATAAAGTTATCAAAAGAGTTTTTAATATTTTTATACACAACTACGTTGTATTAATAAAATATAAAATAATAATAAATATTTCTTAAATTTACTAATTAAAATTTAAAGTAATGATAAAAAGAAAAAAATGAAAACAAAAATAATCTATAACGAATCTCTCTTAATTAGCCGGTCCCGCGGTTGCTGGCACACTGGGATTTTACAGTTTTGTAGCAAAATTTAAACTCACGAAATTTTTCCCTATCTACGTAGCCGTTCCATAATTTCGCATCGCGCACTCCTTTCATCATCGCAATGCGCCATACCAGACAGCACCACGCGTACTTTTCCAACGCACTATTTTTGTGGTATCCGCTCCGCACCACACCGCCCCGGATTGCACCGTGCTTTCTGCGCCACTTAAAGGTCACAATCTATTATTCCACGCTTTTATAATCGAATACTGTAACCCACTTTAATTAATCAAATACAATATATTTATAGTTATAATTTTATAGTTATAACATATTTGTAGTTATATTTTAAACAACGACTATTATATTGTATTTTATGAATTAAAATATATATATGTACGAAGTGTGTTAAAAAAATAACGAAAATTTTCGTTTTATAAAAAAAATATTTATTTATTCATCATTATCTATTTTGTCCCCTTCAAATAATCCCTCTCGGATATAATGTATTATACTTCTGCCAAAGCTTTTACCAATCCTCGAAACACTTTTGAAACGCGATCTTTGTAATAGCTTTTAGCTCTATCACCGATTCGCTTTCAATGTCATCTATGCTTGTAAAACGACGGCCTTTTAATGTTCTGTTTATTTTTGGAAATAGAAAAAAGTCACATGGAGCCATATCTGGCGAATATGGAGGCTAAGGCATCGTAAAAGTTTTGTTTTTGGCCAAAAATTCACGAACAAACAATGAAATGTGAGCAGGTTCATTATCGTGGTGCAAAAACCATGAATTAATTTGCCACAAATCTGGGTGTTTTTTTCAGATTGCTTGACGTAAACAGTGTTGAACACGTAGGTAGTACTCCTTATTGATTATCTGACCTTGTGGCAAAAATTCATGATGCCCTATTAAAATCGAAGAACACAGTGAGCATAACCTTCACATTCGACCACACTTATCGAGCCTTATTCGGTCTTGACGATCCAGAATGCCTACACTAGGACGATTGAACCTTAGTTTCGACATCATATCCATAAACCCATGTTTCGTCACATGTTATATCACGTTTTAGTAGTTCTACATAGTTATTAACTTCATTTAGCAACTCCTGAGCAACTTCCATTCGCCGCTGTTTTTGTTCAAAATTCAACAATTTTGGAACAAATTTTGCTGCCACACGTTTCATATCCAAAATATCCGAAAAACTTCCATGGCATGAGCTAACCTTTCGTTCACTTTTTTCACGTTTTCATTGGTTGTTCATGTGCTTGGGCGTCTGGGTCGTTCGTTATCTTCAACGTTTTCGCGGCCATCTTGGAAACGCTTATACCACTCGTAAATCCTTGCCTTACTCATAGCAGACTCACCATATGCCTTTGTTAACATTTTACAAACTTCATTACACTTTATTTCATTTTTTAGGCAAAATTAAATACAAATTCTTTGCTCCATTTTTTCCACAAACGAAAATCGCCGAGTTAGCAGCTGCCACTTAAAAAGTAAGCAATGAATATTGCTGAAACTTTTATCGTACTTCAGAGGCATGTGTACGAATACAATAAAATAATTTTTATACAGGCGGACTCTCCAACCCGCGAAATCTAAAAACTCTTGTTACTTTTTCAACACACCTTTTGTGTGTGTGTGTGTGTGTTTTTATTAGGCATAGGCGGAGCAAACTCTGCACTAGTGGCCTCTCGAAACCAGCATCCCGCCGGAACTATCCAGGAATATTGCTTCGGCGGGGCTGTTAGTTAGCCTATATGGCTCCTCTTCTTATGACACTATCTTACGTCCCCCATCCACACAAGTGATTAGGGGTTCGGTGTTCGTCCTCTGCATCTTAAAATAGCATCAGCTAGCCTGGTTCATCGTGGGCCATTCGCCTAATTCTATCGGCATTTCTAAGTTTGGTCATCACCTCTTTTGCGAAACTGACTACTGCCTTCCAGTTTTCAGAAGATTCCAGCGTTATTGATAGGATGCTCTCTGGTCTGATTGGCTTATTGATGATGTTCATCAAGTGCTCACGTTGTGTTCTAAAACGAGGGCAGCTCACTAATATATGCTCGGCATCCTCGACCAAAGTCGGGCAGATGGGGCAGAAATCATTATTATTGCATTTCTTGCGGTACACACTACCAGTTTAATGGCATCGACTGTTGATTTTGATTTCCGAAATCGAAATTGGCGTGACGATAAGCCGAGCAATTCTTCAGTGAATGCTTCCAGTCGGCTACATATTATTTTTTCAAATATTTTACCTACCGTATCGAGCATACACAAAGGCCTGTATGATGAAAGATTATCAACTGGATTATTGCCCTTAGGTAACAGGACTAACCCTTGAGTTTTCCAGCAATCAGGAAAAATACCCTCAAGAAGACAAGCATTGAATACTGTTAGAAATATAGATGGATTCTTCTGTATCGCCAACTTAACTGCAGCATTAGGGATACCATCAGGGCCAGGGGCAGCATTGTCTCTAATCTTAGCGTAAGCATTATGTAGCTCCATTTCAGTTATAGGAGGTATATCGTCCGAGTGTTGCGTGCGCAGTACAGTCCCATGGGTGTCATTGGGAAAGAGAGCGGAAACAATCTTATCAATCAATACCTTCCTAGTGGGTTGTATTGGTGCCCTACTCAATCGTGCCATGACTGTTTTGTATGGTCGTCCCTATAAGTCATTGTTCGCCTCTGCATACAGTTCAAGCCAGCATCGACGCTTGTTTGCCTTAATGGCCTTGACAAGCGCTCTTTGTGCTTCTTTAAATAAACTATTAAACGTATCACGATGGGTGCGGGCTCTTTGGGCAAGTCTACGTGCGCGATGACATTGTTTGCGCAATCCTGCAATTTCATTTGTCCACCAGTAGACAGATTGACGATGTTTAAATATGCTCTTAGTCCTAGTCATCGATGCATCGCATGCTTCAGAGATATGATTCATGAGTTCATTTGCCAGATGGCCTGGTGTACCATATTCTAAACTCTCTTCTGATATTATAGTGGAGATTACTTCACAGTCTAGCAATATGATGTTCCGTTTCCGTGTGGGCATCCACTCATTGCACTTGTTCTTTACTTTCTCCTCTGCAATCTCGTACAAGATCGCCCTGTGATCATTGTGGGTGTAAAGGTCGCTTACTCTCCAATTAAAGATCCGCTGAATCAAGTCATCACTGGCGAATGTTACATCAATGACTGATTGTTTATCACCCCTAATGAAAGTGGATTCAAATCCCTTATTAACCACGTGGAGTTGAAGAGAATTAAGGCCATCAAGCAGCATACTACCTCTGTTATTTGTTGAAGCGCTTCCCCAGGCTGTGGACTACGCGTTAAAATCGCCAGCGATTAATAATGGTTTCTTGTCCATGGCTTCATCCACTAATTTAGCTACAAGGATTTCAAACTACTTGTCCGTCAAGATTGGAGGAGCATATACACTAAAGACGTATATTTCTTGTATTTTAGTCCAGGATATCAATTCGCTCCGATGACTCGACTGCTTTAGTACCTGTCTATTTTGACCAATCCAGAGGGCAGCTCTATGGCTTGTGTCACTTATCCAACGCTGTGGTCTATTCCTGTCACAATATGGTACGAAGATTACAGCAATGTCTATTCTTAGCTCCTTTATTGTTTGTTTCAGCAGGTCATGGGCCGCTACGCAATGGTTGGTATTCAGTTGGAGTATTCTCATGTTTTATGTCTGTTTGAAAACTTCACATTGATCGAGCACTTATAGCTGTATGCTGGATGGTTAATCTCCTTTTTTTCTTCACATTTACCGAGTAAACAGCAGGGCTCGTTTACATACAGCTTGGATAAATGGTCTTTTCCACCACGTTGCCTGCAAAGATTAGTTCTGTCAAGGCCCGAACACATGGCCGCTAAATGGCCAGTCTGCCAACACCTGAAGCAGCGCCTTATTTATGTTTTTTTTCGAACTCTGCAGCTGACCAATCCGATTCGAACATGCCCTGCACATAGTAACTCAGCTGCGTGACTATATGTTACAGACACCACCGCCGTCTGAGTACCCCCATAAGCTCGTCGCAAGGAACGAGCGATTAGCATGTTAGTCTCCTTTAGTTCGAGGTGTGATTTCAGAGCCTCTAATACTTCATCCTTTGTAGTGACCCCATCTATATCTTTAATCGCCAAAGTAATACGATTAGTCAGGACCGAAGTGGATGCGCTATGGCCAACCTTAGTGTCAACTCATGTGCATCTTTGGCTGTCCATTCTATTCTTGCATTTCTACGTACCCTGTTAACCTCATTCTTCACATGAGATAACTCCGGGTCATTCTTTATTTGACGCAGTACCTCCGCGTATGCAACTCCTTTATTGGCCTTAATCAAAATGGAATGAGGCCTATTTCGTCCATTAAGCCTGCGTGCACTATTTAATTCTTTATCTTTACCTTTGGGCTTCTTGCGCTTGATGGTCTGCCATTGATTTTCCTTGGCCTCAGACTTCCCTGTAGGTACTCCAACCGACTCTGCTGGTCTTCTTAAGCGCATTGATGGTTCATTCGTCCTTTTGCCACCTATTGTTTTAGAAATGGAATCCATCCCTTCGGCTGCGCTTCGTTTGGTATCAGACCGTAGACTCGGCGTAGTCTGAGTCACCACTTCATGAGTACCGGGACAGTGATACTGCAACAGATCATCCTCTGCCATACTGATGCATTTGTATGAGGCATTAATAGAACGAGCAAGATCCTTAATGGTCTTGTGCACGTTATGCCTGTCTTTAACAAAATCCAACAGTTGGCTGATCTTCTCACCATGTCGCTCCAGGTGATTGTTTCTGCGCGTGATGGAGATTTCTCGATCCGTCGTTTCTTGATCTATCATGACATCTCCTTTAGTGCCCAGTGTACTATCTATGATTATGTTTGATTTGCCCTCCCCAGAATCCGAGGGGCTACCGCCGACTATAGAGGCTTGCACTCTATCGGAATCGGTGAGGAGATTGACCGGTCTTGCCGGAGTTACTCCCTGGGGTATATCCTTGATTATACCAAATATTAATTATAATTGGCCTTAAGTTCGGGAGGCCCTCCCTATTAGCTTTTTCTGTCCACCCTGAGTATTTTATTTCCTCAGTGCCCTCTACAAATTGTAGCGAGCCATCCCCTATCCGCAACCTGGGGAGGCGCCAGATGGGAGAAACCAACAAAACTCCACACTGGTGTGTGTGTGTGTGTGTGTGTGTGTAAGGAGGCAAATTTAGGTTCCGACATTCACGTTTAGATGGCGATATAAGTAGTACGAAAAGTCAGATGTGTCGGATCTAGTACTTATTTGTTAGTTTTGGCATTTACCAATAAATTTCAGTTAATAGGCGCCATCATTTTTGTCAATGTATATATATAATATGAAAAACACTTGTTAATATTAAACATATATTTAATCATTTCAATATTGACAAATGTATTTATTTAAAATTATCAATTTTTATCAATGAAAGAAATTTGTTTGTCTCTGAACTCAATACGTATACAAACCTTTTTTCCTAGATAGGTATGCATTGTATCATTAGCATAACACTCTTCTATAAGCTATTAAATTATAAAAGAAATATTATTATCATTTGTCTTAAGGGGGCTACTGTATTATCTCGAAAACCAGAAAAATAAATTTCCTAGATAGTGTAAATTTTTACTTATGTGAAAAGCTACAGTATCCTTAATATAATACATTTTAGTATATATTAAAAACAATTTCATAAATTATGAGCTATAATACTGAGATATTTCATTAAAAACACTACAAATATTGACTCCAAGACCAAAACTGAAAAATTCAATTAACGTTTAAATGCATACTTTCTCCATTTATAGAATATATTTCAAAATATACATTTCTAAATATTTATCATAATGGAATTTAAAAATTTGAAATTGATTAAAAATTATACTTATGTTGACTATTGTGAATTAAATTAATAAATATTTTTATTGGTTTTATCGTCTTTATACCATAATATTTTATACTAATATAATGACAGTTAGACTGTTCTTGTTTACAATCATCTCCGAAGAATCTGATTTATAAATTACTACCAAAAATAAAATTAAATTAAATTAAATTAAAAATTAAAAGTAGTAAAAATAATAAAAATATAATAATATATATTTTATGGTAAAAAAATATAACTTGACTATCTCCACTATTGTAAATTTAAATGTCCCTTGAATGTCCGATCTTTTGAACCGCTACAATTCATCTTTAAGAATGAAACTAAAATAAGAACCTAGCAGGCTACTATATATACCCGAACCCCATCCCTAAATTAATTTATATAATATTTATAGAACACGACCCTTTCTGATTTTTAACTGTAAAACAAATTTTAATTTAATACATAATTTTATATTAATAAAGAATGGTAGATTGTTGCAAATAATTTGAGTTAACACTAAATTTATATTATTGCAATTTTTTAAAGTATAAATACTTTCAAGAGTTTCTGTTGTATAACAAGGTATTAAAAGTAGATATATAAAAGAGAAACTCTTGAAAATATTCATATTGTACAAATTGCAATAATATAAATTTAATGTTAGAGTCAAGTAAATTGGATAACACTTAGCCTTTTTAATTAATAAAAAATGCTGTATTAAAAATTTTGTTTATTTTAATTTAAAATTTAATAAAAATTTAAGGTGTGCGATCAGTAAGATTGTTCTCTGTTGACATAAAACATAGATTATTTTATATTTTTATAATTAACTGTTAATTTAATTTAATGTAAGTTTAAAAGTAATTTCTATTTCAGATTCTTTGGAGATGATTATAAATAAGGACCGTGATTATATTAATATAATATATTATTGTATAAAGACTAAGCCAATAAAAAGATTTATTAAGTTAAATTGAAAATATGTTAATTGTATAGAATTATGAAAAATTGAACATAATGATAATGGAAAATATTGAAACTTTTATAATTCATTTTAAAATGAAATATAATAATATTACATTTGAATGATGGTTGATTGCTTATTCGAAGCATATTAATTTTAAAAATAGGTTACATATTAAATGTAAAAATAGCACCGATATTTGGAAGCATACATAGAGTGACGTTAAATAACAAAAAAAAATTACTAGATTAACAATGTTATAGTTGAAATCTCACCTTTCATTTGTTTATTTAATTAATTAATTTATTTAATTTTCCGTACATATACTCAGTACAGTTCAAATGCTTTTGAATTCCACATCGATTCCAACGTGTTGGTAGTAGGATTAAGATTTCAAATTTCGTATAAATGTCTACAAAGTTTTTAAATTTTCTTTTTAGATTTTGTAGCAATTCTTGAAATATAGTCTTTGATTACATTACAAAATATAGGTTTAGAATTTACATACAATATTAATATTAGCTACTTTGGAAACTTTTAGAGTAAAATTTCTACAAATTTTCTCAAATATATTTTCAGCATCT
Source organism: Sycobia sp. Sy_11 (assembly GCA_018907035.1). Lineage (NCBI taxonomy): Eukaryota > Metazoa > Arthropoda > Insecta > Hymenoptera > Epichrysomallidae > Sycobia > Sycobia sp. Sy_11. The sequence continues at coordinate 950,723 of JACCIC010000208.1, forward strand.
TGTATACGTTTAGATTTATAACATTGATGATCTTTACAGCACTGCATATTAAGGGTGTTTAATAGAGAAGTAACTTCTTTTTGTTCTTGACTCAATGATAAAAAATCAGAGAAATTATTAAGACAAACATGTACTATCATCTGAACATTAGCTTTGTGGTAAAAACACGAATATAAGAAAACTTTCTTCAATTTTTTTTGAACATTTAAAATCTTCATTACTACTAACAGCGGCAGAATTAATCACATTCAAAATATGAACATTGTGCATAGTATGTATAAATTTTATTTTTCAAAAGTTTTGCAATTTTTACAACTTTTATCATCAGGTTTTTATGTTAATATAATTTTTTAAAAGCTATTTTTGATTTAGATTTCTAATTTCAGTATTGTGAGATTTTTATTAATGTTCGTATTATGGTTTATAAATGGAGTGCAGTATATACGCTTTAAGGTTAAATAACATTGTAACCGTGCATTTTTATGGTGCCAGGCAAAACCTGGCATAGATATCGAGATAATTTCTATGCCATCCTTTTCATAACCAAAAAATAATATCCGTGTTTTTCTTTTGTCGATTACCATTGTTTATAACAAATTATTTAAACAAATAACCCAAAATGTCGTAATTTTGTACAATTTAATGTGAATATCGATTCTACGAGCAAAAGCACGACAATAACCTATGTAACATTTTTTTGTCAGAGTTCAATTTGTTAATATAAAATAAGGATAAACAATCGTACTTTGAGAATAGGGCATTGACGGTGCCAAATACCATGCAAAATCTATCTGAGATATCTGGAAACGAACTGCACCATCCTTTTGATAACCAAAAATAAAAGTACCCGTGTTTTTTCTTTTGTTGATTAAAATTGTTTGTAACAAATTATTTAAATAAATAACCCAAAATGTCGTAATTTTACAAAACTGAATGCAGATATCGATTCTACTGACAAAAACACGAAAAAAACCTATGTAATGTTCTTTGTCAGAGTTCAATTTGTTAATGTAAAATAAGGATTAACAATTGACATAGAATAATTTTATGAAAAGTTCTATTCCTAAAGTCTAGTTTTGAAAGATAATTTTTTTTTTCAATGGATGTAACACCGTTAGCCTGCCACTTAAACGTAATCTCTAAATCGGTAACTTTTGAAAAAAATATTGAACGTTATATAAATATTTTTTACGTATATATGAGCTAAGATGCTCACAGTTTCTACATAAAAAAATTAAAAAATTACATCAATTATAAGTTGAGTAATCAATGTTAAGTAAAACTGTTGTTTACGTATTTGTTACCTTTAAATTTTTCAATTCTTAAAAATCTCATATATTTGGTTACAGACGACCTAGTACCTTCTGTATAAGATTAAAATAAAACTTACATTTAGAACTCTAATTGTGAAGAATATTTTCATTTTCTCAATGTTAAGCAAAAATCTCATCAGCTTTGTATATACGGTCATTTACAAACCAAAATATGCAACATTTAGAGGTTCAAAATAAGTATATAAAGAGTCGGCCCACGAAAATTTCCAAGTAAATTTTTTATAACTAACTTCAACCAAATTTTTGGATCTTTAAAGCTTGCCAGCAAAAAGCACAACGAATTTAAAAATGCGAAAAACGTGATTTCTGCAAAAATTACCTTCTTAAAATGGCTATAACTCTGGAAATACTTGACGGATATTATTCAACTTTTTATATATAAAAAGGTAATATCAGAGCCTTTCAAATGTGAAAGATGTTCAAAACATTTTTTGCAAATATTAAAAATTAACCCAAGTATAGGAAATTTCTTCGCCTCTAGTTAGATCCCATTAATAGTCCTCAATATTGAAAATTTGTAATTATTTTATTCTAATAAGTAGAAATCTAAACTCAAAAGAATTGAAATTGTTTTTATAGTTATTGAGCTATGATTTTCTTAAAAAAGATTAAAAAGGGTTATTTTTTGGATTTTGATGGGGTTTTGTAAAGTGTACGCAACTTATCGAGGCCTGAAAATTTGAACATTTTTTTGTGGAGGCACTAAAACGAAATAAAAGTTTGTAGGAAATCGATGACCCCTTTCTTCAAAAGTGGGTGAAAAGTAAAAATGTTACTTATATATATATATATATAGTATATATCTCATTGGAATAAATATTTTCTATTTTATGTATTTATTCTATACGAGCAACATTTCTCGAAAAAAAGGTATTTAAAGGTATATATATATATAGAGCATATACGGAGAACTATTCAAGGTATCCCGCCAAGCAATTGTTAAACTTTTGTCCAAATATCTTGTTTGCATGGAAAACTATATAAACCAAAAAAATATATGTTTGCATCAAAACCTCTAATTTTGATTTAAATTTCTTTTCAAATTTCTGACTAAAATTCTTTTAAATCGCTCTGAGCAATGGATTTCGGAATAGATATTCAAATTCTGTTTAAATTCATTACAATATTCGTAGTCAGCGTGCCTAAAAACATAAGTACAGAAATACTCAGTACATAGGGCGATGTGAATATTTCAGGACTAACTAAATACAGACACACCACTGACCATATTTCAGAGGAACCCCGCGATAGAATCGTTGATATGTTCCTTGATAAATTTTATCAGACATAAAATTATCTATTAAAATTTATTCATAGAGTATTTTGTACATTGTATAATGTTTGCGCGGATGACTATATTCCGGTGAAACATCACTGGATTTCCTCTTGTCTTTAACGTGGAATGAGGTTTCGTGGCAGGCAGAACTCGATTTCTCGACACGGCTAAGGAGACTCGTGGTCCGGAGGTCTGCACCGATATGGAGAAGTCGAAGAATCACTCGTACAGCAATTAAAAAGCTTGAACGTAAAATAGCAACAAGACAGGCTGATTCATATAGAAACATAACATGTAAAAATATGGGAAGGTACACATGCATCAGGTGCTTGCATGATACAAGGTCGTAGGCAGCATTTTCCTGCGTGTTGCTCTGAAATAAAGGAAGAGAGAAAGAAAGAGAGAGAGAGAGAGAGAGAGAGAGAGAGAGAGAGAGAGAGAGAGAGAGAGAGAAATGAGAGGGGAATGCAAGCAAAACTAGAACTTACAAAAATAATGGTGAGAGCTTGGCGGTGTGAAGTAGCTCCGCGTTTCTTAAGATAGCGTCGTAGAGCTTCTTGGTGACGTACACCACCAGAACGGCAATCGCAGTGGCGCAAGACGACGCTACCTAGCACAGTGGTAGAATCCGGTATGTATCACGAACATGTATCTCTTAATATAACGTATAAAAACAAAAGCATAATTTGTCGTCACAAATTATGTTCAATATGATTTGGCATACAAAATCATTTTATAAAAGAATATAAGGAGAGAGAGAGAGAGAGAGAGAGAGAGAGAGAGAAAGCGATGGGACAAAGGAATACTCATTCGCGATACATGGACATTCCTCCGTCACAATAGATATTATTTAATTGTATAATAAATTAGTTACATTATTATCTTGGGCGAGGCTGATAATTCAAATTACTATCATCTGCATGCATATTCTAACAATATCGAATCAATCATATCATATCACACTAATTTATAAAGACAAAGCAAAAAAACTACTGAACCGATTGTTCTGAAATTTGACATAGATTCAATATTATTTTAGGAAGAACATAGGCTATGTTTTTTAATGAAAATCATGTTACTTTCATCAATAAATTAAGTTAACAGTTTCAACAGCCAGTTTCAGCAGCGGCCACTAGGTGGCATATTGAATCATGAACATCAACTCAAAGTAGTACACTTAAAGTATTAATACCAGGCCAGCTCGGACGAATGATCAAATCCAACTTTAGGATTCGTATCCTAAAGAAGGTGTGGCACTAGTTGGTATTACCAGAGATAATAAGGAAAGATCGTCGACGCTTATGTGCCAAACTGCAGTAAAAATTTTCGACTGAAAACGAGGGCCTCTGGCGGCCAACGCGAGGTACTGGCCGTTTCGTGTAATATTCCAGATGTTGTTTTTCGAGCTTGTGCGATGTTTCGATCGAGGGAGGAGAAGACTATTTTCGGCGCGTGCAGAGGGAAAGCTTGTCGAGACAATAGGCTGGAGGCGGGGTGTGCAATAAAAGATGAGTAACTTGTACTGACCAAAAAGTAAATTTAGTGCTACATGTATAAATAAATAAATAAATAAATAAATAAATAAATATATATATATATATATATATATATATTTATTTATTTATTACATATATATGAGAATATATATATATTCTCGTAGCAGTTAGCAAGTAGCTCAAAAAAACATCAAAGCTGAGAAAATCTCTTATAGCAAAGAGCTACCAAATTTTTCAATTAGTCGACTAACGCGATTTTTGTTAAAATTTATATATATATATATATATATATATATATATATATATATATGTTTTTTAGGATTCTGATTATCTATATAGTAGTAAAAATTGGTGATAATTTCAATTTTATAATAAATCACATTAAAACCCAGTCAAAATATTGTTTTTCTATCTTATCTTGCAAAATACAAAAAATTCCATTAAATAATTTAACTGAAAGTTCAAAATCTTATCAAAATACAAATTTTTTAATCTATATATTTTTTCTTTAAACGCTTTTTCTTAACAGCAATGCACTTCACCGTAATATTATCATTGACTATTCTATATCCTCCGTTAGTTTGAATATAATTTTTTGGGAACTCTTTGTACAGAAAAATGTATAGAATAAGAAATATGTTTTTTGATGAAATCTATGACATTTCTTAACAATCCTTTTTGAAACTTTTCGTATTTTACAAAATAATTTAGAAAAACCAGATTTTTACGTTGTTCTTATCGTTTTCTATATAAAAATGAAATTTTCTCAAATTTTCACCATTATATTTATGATAAGCACTTCAAAAACCATAAACAATATTTCAATATACTAAAGTAAGGCGAGTAATATAATATGCAGATACAATCTCATTTTTGTTAATTCAAAAAGTAACTAGATTTTTCTGTCAGTAATATAATAATGCTCAACAACACAAACATTGTTAAAGATTCTGTAAAATAAAATTTTTGTAAAAACCTAAAAATCAAAACCTTCGGGTACTAGACAATAGATGGATATTATAAACAAATATGAATATGAAAAAAAATTATTAATGAATGATTGAAATGAATTTAAAAAAAATATTCTACGAATCTTTTCTCGAGATCGTCACAGACAGCTTTATTTTCTGTGATGTACTGTACAATAAGACTACAAGTTTATATAAACATAATATCACTTATCTAATAACATAATTTACGTTGCGCTACACATTGAAAAGAAGTCTAAATGTAAATGAGTCAATTTCATAAAAGTATATTTATTGCAATCCAACAAACATTCATTCAAATTCTATTATTTGAAACAAAAATACACAGCTTTAAAAGGAACGAATATTCTGTAATTTCGAAACAACCGTGTATTTGAAATGAATTGTTAGGTTTATTTGAAGAGCAAAAAATATTTGTTACGTTACAAATATTTTTAAATGATTAGAATTTCTAATACACCATACTTGCCTTATTCTATACTTTTGTATAAAATAAATTTAAAGTATGTTTTAGTTGTGTAAGTAATTTTTAAAATAAAGATTTTTAGTGCTGAAGAGTACATGTAACTGACTTATTAATCAGTTAAACACTTTCTATTTATTATGATTAAGTCCTAATAATAATAACCCTAATTAACATTCTGATCGGGATGCCTAAAGCTTGAATGGCAGATTGTGTGCGTTGAATATTCACTACCATTGCGTTTCGTACAATACAAATATATTACATATAATATATATATATATATATATATATATATATATATATATATATATATTACAATAAAAATGATGGAAAAATATGTAAATGTAGTTAGTATTCATTGCAATATAATATATAGTCTATATTTGCATCGTTGAAGATTACGAAAATGACGACTACAGTTGCATTTTATATTTTGTTTAAATTCTCAGTTTTTATATATCAAAAAAATATTTACATTATTTAACAAAACTTTCAGTATTGTAAATGTATAAATTACTTATTTTGAATAAATCGTTAATTAATGGTGTTGGTATACAACGATAGTCTGTACAGACATGGAAAATAAGCATACTGGTTAACGGTAGTGCAGGTATGAGCTTGTCTCGGGTGTGACGCCTTTATACGTACGGTCCGCTTCTTCTGCCCGAAAAGGTTCAAAATGCCGGGACCGACGGTCATCAGTTCCAGCTTGAGAACCACAATAGTAGAGTGCAGATCACAGAGTCATATTACATTATATTTATTTACTTCACTTTGTATTTATACTGTTTTTATTAGTTCACCGATATCGCTGTAAATATCTGTCAAATAAAGATTATTCATTAAATAATAAATCCTGGTTTATTCTCGAATTAATCAACAAATGGTATACGAATCAACCCTTTATTTAAATCTATAAAAATTTTTTTCAATATACACTTATTTTTATGACATACATTTTACTTGGAACTAAAAAATGCATGTTTGATTTAATTTTATAATGTTTCTCTATTGAACTAAAATAATTAAGTTGCAACAAAATATATGTACGCTTTAAAAAAATTAAGTTAACATCGAGCCGATATTCATGGCCATTTTCAGCAATTGATCTATGTTTACGAATGCAATAGATCTCGAAAAAGCTGCTGATTATAGATTGTAAACTTTTCCAAAAATTATTTGATTACTTTTTATAATTTTGGAGTATCATATTAGAATCCTATATAATCAAATTTAACACATAACTACCTTGTATGAAGAAGACAGAGAAAGTGACAGAGAGAGAGAGAGAGAGAGAGAGAGAGAGAGAGAGAGAGAGAGAGAGAGAGAGAGAGAGAGAGAGAGAAAGAGAGAGAGAGAGAATGAGAGAGTGAGAGGGGGGAGAAAAGAAAATCCAAGTGGATTAACATGGATTACTTGATGTTGGTGGGTGTTGCCATATCATGTACCTGCATGTACTCGCGAGTTTCCTCTATACTGTTTCCTCTCATTCTCTCACATGCTCTCACTGTTTATTACCTGTCCATCTGCACGCATGTTGTACAAGACCTAGGAGGTAGTCTACCGATATACATGCAACAAATGTTACCATCATTTTTTTTTTTTTTTTTTGTTAAATTTGTAGTAAAATATATCCTATCATCTAATCCTAACCGTATAGAATACGTATTCCAAATTTGAAGGCGATCGAAATATTAACTTACATTCAGGAAAAATTTCTAAGAATTAAAACATAATTTTCTTAAACCAAGAGAGTAGACTTCCTTAAGAACGGAAATCCAGTAAAGTAAATATTTACTTAATTATAATGTTCTAATTATTTAAATTTAGCTCATCATAATATGAAAATAAGCTTTTCATTTTCTAGAAAAGGTTTCTTTGAAGCAAGCTGATCAAAATTAAAATGGAAAACCTGAGTTTCTTAAATTTAGTAATCATATACCTGAACACAATACTTTTGATTCTCTAAAAAAGGCTTTATAGAATCAAACTAATATTTTCTAGAAATTAGTATTTAATTGTTTTTATACAGTATACTAGCATCCCCCGTCTCGGCTTCGCTCGAGATTCCAAGTGAAGGATTTCTTTTAATATTAAAATTATAATACTTCTGGATATATGATATTTTTTGTAACAGTTAGATTTTGTGGTAACAAAATATATTGATTTCAGAATTACCAGTTCTAGAAAGTGCAACATATAATTGACCATGTGAAAAACAATCTGATCATAAGTGTATGCCGATATGTTTAAATGTTTGTTCCTGGGCTTTATTAATTGTAATCGCAAAAGAAAGTTTTATTGGAAACTGCAATCTTTTAAACTGAAATGGTAAATCTGTTGGGATCATTGGGATTCGGGGTATCAGAGCCGTCTCTCCTGCAGCTGGGCCAGTTAAAATAGTCGCTTCAATAATTTGATTGCTCATATGCTTTACTCGCAATCTAAGATTGTTCCAAAAACCATAGGATTATTCTTATTCATACTGCTACAAATAATGTGAAATGCTTCAGATTGATCGGTTACTAATTTAGGAATATTTGTTTTTACATATTTTTTTAATTCATCACTATCAAAATTATGTGGCAACATTGTGTCATGAACATTTATGTTCTCGTGATTCTTACGTATAGGAGTTGGTAAACCAAAATCATATAAATATTTTCCACTAAGAGTGATCACAATATTTTCAATTTCAATAGGACCTTTATTAAATATTTCATTTGAAAAATTTATTTCGAAATTGTTAGTTTGCCGACGAATTTTATATAAAATATCTTGACAAAAATCCTTCTGGAACATTTCTCATAATACATGTGGTTCAGCTGGATGACAAAATACTAATACAATTGCAAATAATTAATTTAGACGAAGACTGGTATAATGAAGCATCGAATAAAGTATCCTTCCAATGACTATCATTTTTTACTAAGCAAAACGCAACACACGCAGCTTGAAATGTCTGTTGTAGAACACCATTAACAGTCTTTAAATCATTAAATGAGATAGGACCTTTAACATTATGCAATAAAAGACACAAAGAAAAACATTCATTTTGATTTGGATGAATAGTATATACTCTACCCAAAGCATAGTCTTTTTAACTCCGGGAAATTCTTCAACGGTAATTCCAAGCTTCCTTCTAATAAATTTATTGCCTCGCCAAATATAATAGCTAGGTACTTCAGGATATAGCAATGTTTTAGCAAATTCATCTGAGCGACAAAGTTCAAAGAAAGCTGTTAATGTAGTTTGCTGAGGACCATTAAGAACATTTTGCATATTTTCTTCAGTGAAGTAAACACGTTGATGATTTTCTAAATGAACTGCTAAATGAATGACAGAAGGATATCGTACATGAATTGGAAAATCAAAAAATCCCCAGTAAGCCTCGGATGAACATATATATCGACCGTTAAGATATTGATTTAATTCATCATTTTCATTTTCAACAGAAACTGTAGCTTGGTCTGACCCTTTGGTAATATATTTGCATATATATATATGTAATAGCTTGCACGGAATTACAAAACTCAACGTTTATACGCGCATTGAAACAGCGCAACAGGAGTGGACAGTATGGAATAATTCATCTATTGTCTATATCAATTAAATTACCTCGCATATGTAAAGCTGCTGTTAAACCGCCGTTTTCAGGACTTCTTATGCGGTAACTGGGATAACCATCATCTGAAGTTTGAGTATCAGAAATAAATGCTCGAGGATATTTATTGGAACATTTTCCATTCATCATGCATGGTAACGATCTATTCATATCCCCGCATGGACCATGACACAAATGTCTGCATACCATTTCATACAGTATTGGATCAATATTTTTGTCCGGAAGCTCTGCAGAAATTATAACATCGATCTCATATGGTCGAATTTTAGTTTCTAACCACACCAAAATATGACTATGAGGTAATCCTCGTTTTATCCATTCAATACTGAGTGAATAACAATTAACTTTATTAAATTCTTCCTTTTTAGTAATCAGGTCCATAAATTTCTTTAATTTTAAATGAAAAACTCTAGAAATAATATCATATCCATCTTTGGACGTTTGATCAGAAAATAGTTTCTGCTTTATTTCTGGCCATTCATGGTTGCACGTAAAAGTTACAAATAAATCTGGACGCCCATATTTACGCATATACGCCATAGCATCTTGTGATTTCTCATGCACATATCGTGGAGATCCAGTAACTGATGATGGGAGAATTATACGTTGCCCTATATTTTTAGGATTTACATTAGCATCTTGCTCAAGAGTATTTCGGAGATGTATATAATCATCTGCTCGCAATTTTTGCTGATTGAAACGATAAAAGCTAATCTTTCAGATATCATTTTAGCGATCATATCAACGCAATATTGATTCAATAAGGATTTATAATGATGCAGGAAGTTACCGTTATCGTTCCTTATCATAAATCTATATGCATAAAATTGCATACATGAAACTTTTCGCTGAGAATTATCATTTAGAGAAATATTTAAACAATAACCATCTTCGCCTCTAGAAAATATAAGAAGATATTGCAGAGCATCGTAGGAACGATGTAATTCTGAAACTTTCTGCAATGGTCCATGCCGACAATGTAGAACAATATCTCTAAGTCCTTTATCATCATCAACCATTAAAATAGCTACTTCGTTAGTAGTTGGAGCATTATACCGACCTCTGTGTTGGTTGACAGGTACGCGATCGGCATGAATTATGAATTTTAAATCCTCTAGGTTCCTATTATGTTCTACATTATATTTGAACTCTTTTATTAAATTATTATTTTGTAATAAAAAATCTTGCAATATTTGTATTAACTCATGGTTTAAATTTGGAATAATATTATTTCGTAGAGCAATTTGAGCAGCTTCCGATATGAAAGAAATTTGTAAAAATTGTTCTTTTTCACCAGAAGCAGGAAATAAACTTCCTATACGATGGTAAACTTGCCCCTGAATTTTAAATGTAGGCATAAAATTACCTTCTACAATTTCCTTGGCTCCAAATGAGGTCATTTGAAACAAACTATTATATTTCCTTATATTGGCAAGAAAATTTTTTGACAAAGGATGTGTTCCTAATATTAATCCGCGTAGAGGCTCTATCAACTCAAGTTGAGGAAGTGAAATTTTGCCACCAGAACAGCACATTGAAGGTGCTTCACCTTTCCATTTTTTTGCTGAACAATGACTGCATATTGTGTTCATTACACCAATTTGTAAATAATTAATATGCAGGTAATCAAAAGCAGGATTGTATTCAAAAGCTGAGCGAAATTTTAAAGTTGCAGTCCTTAATTCGGCAATATTAGATGCAACTGGGTCTTGTTGTAAAAGTTCAAATTCACTTTTTTGAGTAACAGTAGAAGCTCGACGCAGAGCTATGGACTGTCTTTTTCAAACACGTCTAAAATTACTCTGATTAGTAGTCTCATATAATCGTAATGTAGACTATCGTCTAGCATGTCTAGTATTCCTACTAAGAGAACTTTTCAACGATCTGGGCATGATATTTTGAATTAAAAAACAATTAATCAGCAAATTTATGTGAATTAGGCAAGAAGCACAAATTTCTAAAAAAATATCGACGTTGGCTTGGTTATATGTAGATTAAACTTCGCCAAACCTTTTATATGTGATCCAAGGACACATTCGCCACCTAGCGGTGAATACCAAAGTTAAGCATTTAATAGAGCGAAATTTACATTTTTGGTAATATGAAATGGTATATATAGATATATGTTAATTTAAATAATTTTAATTATTTTTTAAAATTAATTTTTTTAAATAAAAATCGATAAGACCGCAACTCTACATATATACTGAAAACCCCTTATAATATTAAAATAATTTGATTTATGTTTGATAATTCAATAAGCAAGGGAAAAATCTGTAAATTGTAGACTTTAAACACTTTTCAAAAATTATTTGGTTATTTTGATGCTTTTATTTGAACATTCTGTATAATTCATGTTTTAAAATAATTATATAATTTTCTTCTTGCACAGAATAAAATTGAATGTTCAAAAAAATATCAAATTATTCTTATAATTTGTTTTCACAAATTATTTTTAGTATGATTTGGCATACAACCATCTTATAAAAGAAGACACACAGAGAGAGAGAGAGAGAGAGAGAGAGAGAGAGAGAGAGAGAGTGAGAGAGAGAGAGAGAGAAAGCATTTTTCACGTGAGAAAAATTTAAAAATATACAAAAATCAAAAGATATCCATAAGGTGTTAGAGTAGTGTCAGATTATCCTGAAGAACAAAAAAGGTAATACCGACTAACGTCACATCTTCTTTGAGATACAAATCCCAAAGTTGGATAAGAACATTCACTTGAGCTGACCTGGTATTCATACTTTAAGCGGACTACTTTGAGTTGATGTTCGTGATTCAAGGAGCCACCTAGTGGCCGCTAGTGAAACTGACCATTGAAACTGTTAACTTAATTTATTGTTAAAAGTAAATTGATTTTCAAGAAAAAACATAGCCTATGTCCTTCCCAAGATAATACAGAATCTTTATGTCAAATTTCAGAACATTCGGTTCAGTAGTTTTTTCGGTTATCGCGTACAAACAAAAACACGCTTTGTCTTTTAAATTAGTATGATATGATATGATATGATATGATATGATATGATATGATATGATATGATATGATATATGTTCATAAAAAATATAAATATGTTCTTAATCTAAGAAAACAAAATTTTGAATTAGAAGGTTCAAACAATTATTATATTATATATTATACAATATATTAAAACAAAAAGGTAATGCATCGAATTCAGAAAATCTAACATCTAGAATTGCAAATGATCAAAATATTTAAATTATAGATTGATCAAACTGTGGTCAAAAATTTTTCTGATATTATCAAAAGAATACTATTATCGAATTAATTGAATCAATATTTTCTTAGTTTAACAAATAGATTTTTCGAAATAATTCATTAAAATTATATACTGCAAATATTCTAATATAAAGTACATATTACTTAATTCAAGAAATTTATGTGATTTTTCTGTACTAAATAAATATTTTCTTTAACCACGTAATCGCATAAACTTTAACCAAGTAAGTAGTTACTAAAATAAAGCTTATATGTTCTTAACAGTAGAATACAAATATTGGAAATTAAACGAATATTTTCTTATGTAAAGAAAATATTATCTGGAACCAATAATTTCAAATTTAAAATCAGAAAAATCAATTCTCAGATTAATTAAATATCTCTTAGATTTTTGTCAAGATTTTCTAGAAAATGGGTGAAAATATTTTCTTGAACCAATAACTGAAAATTTTGGAATCAAAAAATTTAGATATCTTATTCAAGCCGACAAAATTAAGTGAATATATACTTGGATTAAGAATTTCAATACTTCACTCAAGAAATTTAATTTAAAATGAAGAACTCGATTCCTATCTTTAAAACAATAATTACTTGAAATACGTTTTTATTTTTTTGAAACAGGAAAATTCAAATATGCTAAATGTTTAAAAGAAGTGCATAGTTTCTTGATTCAAAGCATTATTTTCTCGTTCAACTAAACCGAATGAGTTATGGATTTTTCGAAATTAGCTAAGAAGTAAGAAATTACTTACCTAGATTATCTCATCTTTTTTCTTATTGCTGAATTTCACGCAAAAAATTATTTACTTAAATCTAGAGATTGTTTATCACCCTAAAAAATAAATTTCCTATTTTTTAGCTCATATAGTAAAATATCAATCTTGTATCATTTTAATTCAAGCGAACAAGTTATTGATGAAGGAACTTTTTAAATGCTGGTTTTCTTATTTGAAGCAACTTATTTCACAATCATAAAATATTTATTTAATATACAGTCACAAAAATTTATTGACTACATTTTAATCAATATTTACTAATATTTATCTAGTATTGTTTTTAGTTCAACGATTAATTGGATAAATAACTACTTTCAAGATCTTAATTTCTTACACTGAGATATTGGTTTCATAAATTAAGAAAATAATAACCTTGCTTTTATTACTGTAAAAAACAAATTTACTACTCTTCACCTTATAATGGAAAATATTAAATATAATATAAAATATCAAATATAAATATAAAATATCACTTACATCTAAATATAAGAATATATTTATTTAATATTCGGACGCAGAGAATTTTATTAATTATCATTTAATCAATATTTACTAATTATATCTAATATTTTTAGATTGCAATAAACTGATTGCTTATTAGTTAAATTTTCTCAAGAACTCAATTCCTTATATCAAGACATTAAGTTTCAAAATTTCACAATATAATAGCTTGAGTTGTACACTATAGTACACAAATGGGTAATATTGAGAACTGGGTTCTCCTGTAATTTTGAATTGAAGCGAATAAGTTCTTCAATAAGGAATTTCTTCTATAATTTCTTTGAATATCTTCTAATCATGTATATAGTATGTGTAAGCATAATTGCTTTAATGTGTAAAGCATAATTAATTTCTAAATATATCTGTTATATTTTCAAAAATTTTTTTAACTTAATTTTTTTAATTACACAGAAATATTGACTTGATATGAAAACAATTTTTTTTCTGTGATATAAATACAAAAATTAATTATTTTTCGATTTCGTATACGTATTATGATTCAATTTAAGAAAATATTATCTGGATGTGGAAAATCACGTTTTAAAATGAAAACGTTATATAAATTGTTATAATATAAGTATAAATTATATATAAATGCGTATACTATTCATTGGAATCTATAAATTAATTTCATAATGTATAACTATAAGAGATCTAAGATTGATATATAAGATTTTAATAATTGTCGACAGCGTACTGCGATAGCGTAATTCATAAGGTTTTAGCTTGCGAATCCAAAGATCTGCGGATAGAATCCCGGTTCGGTCGAAGTTTTGAAATAAATGTAATAAAAATAAATTAACGTATAAATTGTAAAAGAATTCAAGAAAGTATTTGATTAGTTTAAACTTTTGATTTTTAAAGTCAAGAAAGTAATGGTTTGAATCAAGAAACTATGCACTTCTTTTAAACATTTAGCATATTTGAATTTTCCTGTTTCAGAAAAATAAAAACGTATTTCAAGTAATTATTGTTTTAAAAATAGGAATCGAATTCTTTATTTTAAATTCAATTTCTCGAGTGAAGTATTGAAATTCTTAATCCAAGTATATATTCACTTAATTTTGTCGGCTTGAATCAAATAACAAAATTTTTCGATTCATAATCGTCAGTTATTGATTCAAGAAAATAGTTTTTAGATAAGAAAATATTTATTTAATTTAATATCAGGTATGTGAATAAGTCTTTCCCGTTTTTTTTCAAATTTTGAGCCTTTATTGTGAAAAAATGGTTACAAATGAATTATTGAAAGTATTGGCCATCGCTAGCTACAACTTTTTCCCATCTTTCTGGCAACATACGAATCCCGTTGCGAAAAAATTCGACCGGTTTGGCCTCTATCCAGTCATCCACCCATTTTTTGGCTTCCTCGTAGGAATGGAAGTGCTGGTCAGCCAGGCCATGCGTCATCGATCTGAAGAGATGGTAATCAGACGGAGCAACGTCTGGACTATACGGCGGGTGGGGTAGGACTTCCCATTTGAGCGTTTCTAAGTATGTTTTCACCGGCGGTGCAACATGTGGGCGAGCATTGTCATGTTGCAAAATAACTTTGTCGTGCCTGTCGGAGTATTGTGGCCGTTTTTCTCGCAGTGCGCGGCTCAAACGCATCAATTGTCGTCGATAGACCTCGCCTGTGATCCTTTCATTCGGTTTCAGAAGCTCATAGTAAACCACACCTAGCTGGTCCCACCATATACAGAGCATGAGCTTGGCGCCATGAATATTTGGCTTGGCCGTCGATGATGATGCATGGCCGGGTAGTCCCCATGATTTTCTTCGCTTCGGATTATCGTAACGTATCCACTTTTCATCGCCAGTCACGATACGATGCAGAAAACCCTTTCTTTTATGTCGCTGAAGCAGCTGTTCGCAAGTGAAAAAACGCCGTTCGACGTCTCTCAGCTTCAGTTCGTACGGCACCCAATTTCCTTGCTTTTGGATCATTCCCATGGCTTTCAAACGCTTGGAAATGGTTGTTCGGTCAACTCCCAATGCTTCAGCAAGTTCTTCTTGCGTTTGACAAGAATCTTCATCAAGCAAAGTCGCCAATTCTCGATCTTCAAAGATTTGCGGCCGCCCGGAACGCTCCTTGTCTTCCACGTCGAAATCACCGCTTTTGAAGCGTCGAAACCATCCGCGAACACTTGAATCATCGACACAACCTTCTCCATAAGCCTCCTGAAGCAATCGATGCGTCTCGGCAGCAGATTTCTTCAAATTGAACCAATAAAGTGAAACTTCCCGCAAATGACGTCGACTCGGCTCAAATTTCGACATTTTCACGATATCAAAAATTTATGATGCGAAAAAATTTTAACTAATGTGTTAGTATGGAATTGTTGACATATGAATAAGCTTTGATTATGACATATGTAACCATTGAATACTCGCACAGTATTGGTGGCGCCATCTCTTACAAAAAACGGGAAAGACTATTCACACTCCTAATAGTTTCTTTAGATAAGAAAATATTTATTTAATTTTCAATTTCAGCCACCCATTTTCTACAAAATCTTGACAAAAATCTAGGAGATATTTAATTAATCCAAGAATTTATTTTCCTGATTTTAAATTTGAAATTATCGGTTCAAGAAAATATTTATTTAATTTCCAATTTCAGCCACCCATTTTCTAGAAAATCTGGACTACAATATTGGAGATATTTAAGTAATCGAAGAATTTATTTTCCTGATATTAAATTTGAATCTATTGGTTTGAGGATATGTTTTCTTAAAATAAAAAAATATTCATCTAATTGCCATTATTTGTGTTCTGCTGTTGAGAAAAAATAAGCTTAATATTAGAAATGATTTTTTTAGTGTGTATGTATATATATATATATATATATATATATATATATAAATGAATGTATGTGTGTTTGTTTATCCTGGATAAACTGCGAAATTACTGAACCGATCGCGTTCAAAATTTAACCACGTCTTCTACACAGTCAGGAATAGGTCATAGGCTATTTTTTTTGGAAAAATTCGATAAAAATATAAAAAATTGGCAAATTAGGTAATCACTTTACCAACGATTTGTAATGTATACACTATAGACACACTGCTGTGCCAGGCCCCGCACAGCATCGAAGCAGATGGTCAGGTCTTAAAGAGAGAGAGAAAAAGAGAGAGCGAGAGAATAAGAGGTATAGAGCGCACGGACGCGCGTGCTATAGGCAACTATAAACAACAGCAACACCCACTAATCGGGTAATCCACGTTAAACCCTTGGGTTCCTCTTCTCCCCCCTCCGGCCACCCTAGACAAGGTTGCTAAATGATATATATATATATATTTCATTTGCCCAAGAAAACATTTGAATAAAGGTCCTTATATATATATATATATATATATATATATATATATATTGTAACGCTGCGCGTGTCCGCCTCGAACACGAGGACGGCGGGCACGGCCGTTGCAAATATATATATATATGTTGCCCGGCTGGGCTTAGCCCCGAAGGATTCCGGCGAGGGAGAGGGGCGGTTCGCAAAGGGCGAAATATCGCGTTCAGGACTGTGCGTGGGATAGGGCGGCTAATGGAGCACACTTGAAATAATAAAATAAAAATAATTAAAATTTAAATAGGCTTTAATAGCGCAGTGTTAAAAATATAATGCAGCGCCTATATGCGAGGCGTTCGGGACGCAGGCCGAGGGTCGCCGAGGCGACGGCGCGCGAGGAGTTCGGGAAGAGAGAGAGAGAGAGAGAGAGAAGGGGCTGCCACTTACAGCGAGTCGGAGCTCAATGATCCCGCAGCGCGTCCTCGTCCGGCAGCAGAACCTTTCTTCACCGGCAGAGGCGGTGACGTCGCCGTCCAGAAACCCCGGGATGGGGCGGTTATTCCTCGGAGGCGGGGTCAGACGACAAGTTTGTCCGCTCGGGCTTGTCCTCAGCGCGAGTGCGCTACATGCACACACAATGCCGAGGCACAAACACGCGCGTCCGGTAGTGTACTCTCCCCGAAGAAGAGGTACGTAGCGAGAGGGAACACGTGGAGCACGAGGCGTGTTCCCGTAGAGGATGACCAAGACGACACCGTAACAGCAAAGAAAATAAAGCGCGCGGAGCGAAAAGCCGGCTAAAACGCGTGTTCAAAGCTCGCGGCCTTCTCTCTATCTCATTCTTCGCGCGCGTGGCCGTCTCTCCCCACTCCCCGCTCTCTCTCTCTCACTTACCTCTCCGCCGGTGTAGTTGTGCGTCGGCCTGTAACAGATAAACATCTATACATGCAAATATACAAATACATATTTACAGGCTATCGGAATATACAAACACATATTTACAGGCTACGGCTAGAGAGAGAGCAACGGGACGTGGGAAAGCAAGCGCACGTAGTGCTTGCGTTCCCCGTCACAATATATATATATATATATATATATATATAATACATGTAATATTCTATCTATTATATGATCCTTCGGAAAATCATATAAGAAACAATGTATATTCGGAGGCCTAGATAGAAAAATTTCTTCAATAGCATGCGATCTCTAGCTGTACGAGGACGCTAATAATACAATGATATATATTTATATTTTATTGTATATATTTATGTAATTATATTTACATATAATTATTATAGATATATATTACATATTTTGTATTATATTATAATTATATATATATTATATTTTTAGTATTTTATTCAGTTAGTATTTTTGTAAAGTATATTTAGTTTTTATTTTTAGAATAAGTTAAAGTTTTTGTATATGTGTTCTGCTTAGTGAATACGATTAGATTCTGTGTAGTGTATTAAAAAATGTAAGATATAATTATTTTATTTAATAAATATTAATTGCTAATTATTAATTGCTTTTAATATAAAAATCAATATATACAAATAAGTTAGATATGTGTGTGTGTGTGTGTTTGTAAGCAATATTATCTCTCTCTCTCTCTCTCTCTTTCTTTGCATATGTATTTGAGTGTATATACGTTATATTGTTAATATTATTTTTTAAATATTGATTATTGAATACTTTAATCACCTAAAACTATTGCAAGTAAAACTATTGCATGCATAAGTTCCTGAGATATTCGTTATTCAAAAAACTGCGATGAAAATTAACGGTTACATAAAGAAACATTTATTCGAATATTTAACAGGATTATTTTATTATTAAAGTTGTCATAAATAACTATTTATATATACGAAAAAAATATATCCAAGTAAGTTACGTTAACATAAATATTAACTATTTATACGTGTGTATATGGGCACGTATACACACTCAAATACACATGCACAAAGAAAGAGAGAGAGAGATAATATTGCGTACGAACACACACACACACACACACACACACACATCTAACTTATTTGTATATATTGATTTTTATATAAGTATAAAGTTTTTTAAAACACACTTCATAATTAAATAGTACTGTTCATTTTTTAAATCATATCATATCATATCATACTAATTTATAACGACAAAGCGTGTTTTTGTTTATACACGATAACCGAAAAAACTACTGAATCGATTGTTCTGAAATTTGATATATACATTCTATATTATCTTGAGAAGGGCATAAGCTATTTTTTTTATTGAAAATGATTTTACTTTCATCAATAAATTAGTTAATGGTTTTAACAATCAGTTTCACCAGCCGCCACTAGGTGGCGTCTTAAATCACGAACATCAACTCAAAGTAGTCCGCTTAAAGTATTAATACCAGGCCTGCTCAAGTGAATGTTCATTTCCAACTTTGGGATTCGTATCCTAAAGGAGGTGTGACGTTAGTCGCTATTACGCTTTTTTGTTCTTCAGGTTAATCTGACACTACTCTCACACCTTATGAATATCTTTTGATTTTTGTAAATTTTATTTTCTCTTACGTGGGAAATTTCTTTCTCTCTCTCTTTCTCTTTCTCCCTCCCCTTTTATAAAATGGTTCTGTATGCCAAATCATAATGAATATAGTTTGTGATGACAAATTATGTTTTTATTTTTATACATTATATTAACTTCAGAATTGTGACAAGAGACTGTTTTTTTAGTTTCAACAAAAGAAATGATTACAAAATAGGGTTCTTTTACCAACAACCTTGAAAATGTATATATATTATATCATCACTTCTGCATAAAAAGGAAATATCCAACGTCTGCTTAAAAAATATGCTATTCGCCATACCATTTTGCTTGAATTTCAGTTGGTATCACTACGAAAATATTCACGGTATTTAATTGAAAAAACGAAAATATACAAAATATGTAATATATAATATATTGTATGTATATTATATTGTACATATTACATATACACATTTTATGTGTATTATGTATTTGTATATATATATATATATATATATATATATATATATATATATATATATATATATATACACTAGCATCCCCCATCTCGGCTTCGCCCGAGATAATAATTTAACCGATTTCATAAACAATTCAATAATATCTAAGTGAACAGTACTCTATATATAAAATCTATATTTCTATAAATAATTGACCGTAATTTACCTATCGTCGCTTCTGTATAAAAAGCTGTTTGAATGTAGCATCCACTTCAAATAGTTGATATCGTGCCGACCATTTTATACCATATATATGAATATTAAATACGGCTTCGATGGAAAAAATTGTTCTTTCGAGTTCGAGCGGTAGAAAAAGATGTCCAAGTGTCTCGAAACGACCTTTTCGGAAAGTATCATGTTCGGACTCTAGGAAATGTCTTGGAACGACTGCTATAGAGAGTTTTGTATTGGGGAGATAGAATACAATGTCCAGGTCTCCCGGGACGACTGTTACTGGGAGTGTGCGTGTTCGAATGATAGAATACTAATCTCTTCATACAAGTTGTACTGACATACCTAGACATTGTTTCTCACCAACTATACACGACACTCCCGGTAGAAGTCGTTCCAAATCATCTGGAAATCGCATTCTATCACCCGAACAGGAAATTCCCCGTAGAAGTTGTCCCGACATACCTGAACATCGTTTCCTACTAACTAAACACGTTACTGTCCGTAAAAATCGTCCCGTCATACCTGGACATTGTCTTCTACCGACCGAAAACGAAATTCCCCATAGAAGTCCTTCCATAACACCCGGAAATCGCATTCTATCATCCGAACACAATATTCCCCGTAGAAGTCGTTTGGAAAACCTAGGTATCGTATTTTACCGTCCCAACACGAATCTTCCTATAGAAGATGATTTCCTTAATAGCTGGATCTCGTTTTCTATCAACTAAATACAATATTTTACGTAGAAATCAACCAGAGACACCTGGACATCGCATTCTAACATCGGAACACACAACTGCCTATAGAAATCGTCTTGAGGTAACGGGATATCGTACTCAACCGCCCGTATTCGCCAATACAATATTTTCAATAGAAACCGTATTTAAAATGAGTATATATATAATATGTACAATATAATATACATACAACATATATATACATATATATATATATATATACAAGAAATATATTCAATTTTTTAAAAAACCATTTACTCAAAAGAATGAAATAGTTTTCTCAATGGGTGGATTATATTTATTTGATTCTTCACTGCCAGTTGTAAAATCTAATAAATATTAATTTAATTTTATTAAACGAAGTACAAAGATTTGAATATTAAAAGTAATAAATAAATAGTAAAAACTACAAAATATATATATAAATCAAAAGAATATTTTCTATTTGTGAAAAAATTATTTACTTATAAGATATAAATAGTTTTATTAAAATATTTATTCCTTTAAATATAATATTTAAATCTTTGTGCTTCGTTTAATAAAATCGAAAAAATATTTATTAATTTTTAAGAACTCGTTGGGCCTTATCAAATAAATATATTTGACCTTTTCATAAAGCTATTTAATTGTTCATATGGAATAGCTTTCCTAAAAATTGAATATATTTGTTAAATTTGAGTATATATATAGTTTTTCAAATATTTATTTATTTAACTTTATTTTTTACGTATGTGTAGTTCTGTTTAGTAAAATTTAAGAAATATTTATTACTTTTCAATCATTTCCTTAGTGTAATATAATAAATATATGTTCGCTATTCATATAAACTTAATTGTTTGTTTCAAATATATGATTTACTCTAAATTACAAAATATTCATTCGTGTTAAATATGTATGTTTCTGTTTTAAACATAAATTTAAATAAATATTTGTTGTATTCTAATAACTATTGAATTAATTTTAATGAATACATGATATAATGTAAATAGCAATGAAATAAAATTTATTATATAAAAATTTAATGAATATTATTATATAAATAATTTACAAAAAGTATAATTTTTTTAGATTAAATTAGTCTTGTTATTAAGATCAACGCAGTCTTATTTTCAAGTTTTAAACTCAAAATTTTAAGAAGATTCGTATTTATATATATATATATATATATATATATATATATATATATATATATATATATAGATACGTCGAACGGAGTACGGACGATCACCGCCGTAGCGCTGAGTGTCAAGATTTTTACTGCAATATCTAACATGTGCACCGACGATCTCCCCTTATTATCTCTGGTATTACCTTTTTTGTTCTTCAGGTTTGTCTGACACTACTCTCACAACTTATGGATATCTTTTGATTTTTGTAAATTTTATTTTCTCTCTTACGTGGGAAAATCACTTCTCTCTCTCTCTCTCTCTTTCCTTATGTTCTTTTATAAAATGATTTTCTATAACAAATCATACTGAACATAATTTGTGACGATCAATTATGCTTTTGTTTTTATACGTTATATTAACATCAGAAGTGCTATAGCTAGGTTTTTTAGTTTGAATAAAAGAAATGATGGAAAAAATATATATAATATATATACGTTTTAAATACGGCTCGGACAATATTGAATTGGCCTGTACAGGCTGTGGAATATGATATCCTAATGCCTAAAGACGATTTGTACAGGGAGTTTCGTCTTCGGACGGTAGAATGCGATGTCCAGGTGTTTCTGAACAACTTCTACGGGGAGTATTATGTTTAGTCGGTAGGAAACGATGTCTAGCATTCTGGGGACAACTTTTACGGGGAGTATCATGTTTATTTAGTAGGTAATAATGCCCAGTTATGTCAAGACGACTTCTACCGGTAGTTTTGTGTTCGAACAGTAGAATACGATGTCCAGATGTTTTGAAACAACTTCTACGGAGAATTTCTAAGAGACTTCTATAAGATTCGTTTTATCATTAATATACTTAAGATTTCGATTTTATCATTCGAACACATACTCTCAGTATAAATTGTCCCTGGATATCGTATTCTACTCCCCAACAGAAAACTCTCTATAGCAGTCGTCGCAAGACATATCCTATAGTCCGCACATGATAATTTCTTTAAACGTCAATTCGAGACATTTGGAGATTTTTTTAAATCACTCGAACTCGAAAGTAGAATTTTCCTCATAAAAGCCGTATTTAATATGCATATATATGTATATTAAATACGGTTGAAAATTCTGTATATACATACTGTATATCAGAAGCGACGATAAGTAAATTTCGGTCAAATATTTCTAATAATATAGATTTTTATATATAGAGTACTGTTCACTTAGATATTATTGAATTGTTTAAGAAATCGGTTGAATTATTATCTTGGACGAAGCCGAAACGGGGGATGCTAGTGTGTGTGTGTGTGTGTGTGTTTTTTTTTTTTTTTTTTTTATTAGGGGTAGGCAGAGCAAGCTCTGCACTAGTGGCCTCTCGAAACCAGCATCCCGCCGGAACTATCCGGGAATATTACTTCGGCGGGGCTGTTAGTTAGCCTATACGACTCCTCTTCTTATGAGACTATCCTACGTCCCTCATCCACACAGGTGATCAGGGGTTCGGTGTTCGTCCTCTGTATCTTAAAATAGGATCAGTTAGCCTGGTTCATCCTGGGCCATTCGCCTAGTTCTATCGGCATATCTAAGTTTGGTCATCACCTCTTTTGCGAAACTGACTACTGCCTTCCAGTTTTCAGAAGATTCCAGCGTTATTGATAGGATGCTCTCTGGTCTGATTGGCTTATTGATGATGTTCATCAAGTGCTCACGTTGTGTTCTAAAACGAGGGCAGCTCACTAACATATGCTCGGCATCCTCGACCAAAGTCGGACAGATCGGGCAGAAATCATTATTATCCAGGTGAAAGCGGTGGAAATAGGACCTAAAACAACCATGTCCAGTCAGCAACTGGGTTAGGTGGAAATCTAATTCCCCGTGTTTCCTGTTGATACATCTGTGTATGTCTGGAAGGATACGATAAGTCCATCGGCCTTTGCTAGAATCGGTCCATCGTTTTTGCCATACTTCTATAGAACGTTGACGTTCCACGTTTTTAGCACCTTGTAGAGAATCCACTGCGGCCTTACATATGTTGTGCAGCCTAACCAGTTCATCTGCAGCTAAATCGAAAGGAAGTATTCCGGCAAGTACTTTAGCAGCGTCGGTGGATACCGTCCTGTAACCACTAATAATACGTATACAGGAGCGACGACGGGTCGCAATGGCCAACTCACAATACGATTTAATTCCACATGCATGATGCCAGATTGGTGCTGCATACATCCTGAGAGAATTAACAACATAAGCTAATAGTTTCCTCTGGGGTGAACGTGGGCCACCAATGTTAGGCATGAGCCGACACAAGGCAGCTGAAACTCGTTGCGCTTTTTCGCCAGATATCTTTAGATGTTCTTTGAAATTTAACCTGGCATCAAGCTGGACACCCAAGTATCGTAAAGATGGCGCAGAACTAATGCGGCAGCTACCAACTTTAAGAGTAATACTATCTACCTTCTTACGACTGCTGACAAGAACTACTTCTGTCTTGTGCTCCGCTAATTGTAGACCAGCCGTCTTAATCCATCTACTGATGTTGCTGACTGCCTCATTGACATTTTCAGTAAGTTTATGAAGGGTCTTAGCCGTCACTACTAGAGCGATATCGTCGGCGTACCCTACTGTTATTGAACCAAGCGGTTGTGGAATCCTCAACACGCCATCATACATAATATTCCACAATATAGGTCCCATAACTGAGCCCTGGGGGACTCCCGCAGTAACCTTATGCGATACAATGCCTTCATCCGTTCGGTATAATATTATCCTATTCTCAAAGTAGCTGGCCACGACATTCTGTAAATAACCAGGTACTCCGAACTCTTTAAGAGAACTCATAATAGAAGGTCAGTGCGCTGAATTAAAGGCATTCTTGACATCTAGAGCGACAATGGCACAATACTATTTAGTGCCACCTTTCCATCTCTTACCACTGATTGCATTTCTTGCGGTACACACTACCAGTTTAATGGCATCGACTGTTGATTTAGATTTCCGAAATCCAAATTGGCATGAGGATAAGCCCTGCAATCCTTTAGTGAATGTTTCCAGTCGGCTACATATTATTTTTTCAAATATTTTACCTACCGTGTCGAGCATACACAATGGCCTGTATGATGAAGGATCATCAAGTGGCTTATTGCTCTTAGGTAACAGGACTAACCTTTGAGTTTTCCAGCAATCAGGAAAAATACCCTCAAGAAGACAAGCATTATATACTTTTAGAAATATAGCTGGATTCTTCTGTATCGCCAACTTAACTGCCGCATTAGGGATACCATCAGGGCCAGGGGCAGCATTGTCTCTAGTCTTAGCGTTAGCATTATGTAGCTCCATTTCTGTTATAGGAGGTATATCGTCCGAGTGTTGCGTGCGCAGTACAGTCCCATGGGTGTAATTGGGAAAGAGAGCGGAAACAATCTTATCAATCAATACCGTGCTAGTGGGTTGTATTGGTGCCCTACTCAATCGTGCCATGACTGTTTTGTATGGTCGTCCACATAAGTCATTGTTGGCCTCTGCACACAGTTCAAGCCAGCATCGACGCTTGCTTGCCTTAATGGCCTTGACAAGCGCTCTTTGTGCTTCTTTAAATAAACTATTAAACGTATCACGATGGATGCGGGCTCTTTGGGCAAGGCTACGTGAGCGATGACATTGTTTGCGCAATCCTGCAATTTCATTTGTCCACCAGTAGACAGATTGACGATGTTTAAATCCGCTCTTAGTCCTAGTCATCGATGCATCACATGCTTCAGAGATATGCTTCATGAGTGCATTTGCCAGATGGCCTGGTGCACCATATTCTAAACGCTCTTCTGATATTATAGTGGCGAACATTTCACAGTCTAGCGATCTGATGTTCCATTTCCGTGTGGGCATCCACTCATTGCACTTGTTCTTTACTTTCTTCTCTGCAATCTCATACAAGATCGCCCTGTGATCACTATGGGTATAAAGGTCGCTTACTCTCCAATTAAGGACCCGCTGAATGAAGTCATCACCGGCGAATGTTACATCAATGACTGATTGTTTATCACCCCTAATGAAAGTGGATTCAAATCCCTTATTAACCACGTGGAGTTGAAGAGAATTAAGGTGATCAAGCAGCATACTACCTCTGTTATTTGTTGAAGCGCTTCCCCAGGCTGTGGACCACGCGTTAAATTCGCCACCGATTAATAATGGTTTCTTGTCCATGGCTTCATCAACTAATTTAGCTACAAGGATTTCAAACTGCTTGTCCGTCAAGCTTGGAGGAGCATATACACTAAAGACGTATATTTCTTGTATTTTAGCCCAGGATACTTTTACCTTTTTTACTATTACCTTCACATTTACAGAGTAAACAGCAGGGCTCGTTTATATACAGCTTGGATAAATGGTCTTTTCCACCACGGTGCCTGCAAAGATTAGTTCTGTCAGGGCCCGAGCACACGGACGCTAAATGGCCAATCTGCCAACACCTGAAGCAGCGCTTTATTTCTGTTTTTTTTCGAACTCTGCAGCTGACCCATCCGATTCGAACATGCGCTGCACGTAGTAACTCAGCTGCGTCGTTATATGGTACAGATACCACCGCCGTCTGAGTACCCCCATAAGCTTGCCGCAAGGAACGAGCAATTAGTAGGTTAGTCTCCTTTAGCTCGAGGTGTGTTCTCAGAGCCTCTAATACTTCATCCTTTGAAGTGACCTCATCTATATCTTTAATCTCCAATGTAATGAGATTAGTCAGGACCGAAGTGGATGCGCTATGGCCAACCTTAGTTTCAACAATGCGTGCCAACTCATGTGCATCTTTGGCTGTCCGTTCCAACTGAAGTACAAGGGCACCGCTTGCATTTCTGCGTATCCTGTTAACCTCATTCTTGACATGAGATAACTCCGGGTCATTCTTTATTTGACGCAGTACCTCCGCGTATGTAACTCCTTCATTGGCCTTAATCAAAATGGAATTAGGCCTATTTCGTCCATTAAGCCTGCGTGTACTAGATAATTCTTTATCTTTGCCTTTGGGCTTCTTAGGCTTGATGGTCTGCCATTGATTTTCTTTGGCTTCAGACTTGCCTGTAGGTACTCCAACGGACTCTAGTGGTCTCCTTAAGCCCAATGATGGTTCTTTCGTCCTTTTGCCACCTATGGTTTTAGGAGTGGAAACCATCGCTTCTGCTGCGCTTCGTTTGGTGTCAGAGCGTAGACTCGGCGTAGTCTGAGTCACCACTTCATGTGTACCAGGACGTTGATACTGTAATAGATCATCCTCTGCCATACTGATGCATTTATATGAGGCATTAATGGAAGGAGCAAGGTCCTTAATGGTCTTGTGCACGTTATGCCTATCTTTGACAAAGTCCAACAATTGGCTGATCTTCTCACCAAGTCGCTCCAGGTGGTTGTTTCTGCGCGTGATGGAGATTTCTCGATCCGTCGTTTCTTGATCCATCATGACATCTCCTTTAGTACCCAGTGTACTATCTATGATTATGTTTGATTTGCCCTCCCCAGAATCCGAGGGGCTACCACCGACCATAGAGGCTTGCACTCTATCGGAATCGGTGAGGAGGTTGACCGGTCTTGCCGGAGTTACTCCCTGGGGTATACCCTTGTTTATACCAAACATTAGTCATAATTGGCCTTAAGTTCGGGAGGCCCTCCCTATTAGCTTTTTCTGTCCGCCCTGAGTATTTTATTTCCTCAGTGCCTCAGATGGGAAAAAGCAACAAAACTCCACACTGGTGTGTGTGTGTGTGTTTTTAGTTATTTTTAGTTTATTCTTCTTTCTTTTATGTTATATTTCACATTTATTGAAATATTTTTATAGAATTGTACACAATATGCAGTCCTATTCCCCATCATAATGCTAGATAGAATAAGTATGAGCGAGCGCGTGAGAAAAAGTTGCTAGTCAACATTCAGCATTTTTGTCCCATATTCCGGATCCATAAGGTAATGCGATCGCATGCTGGTGTAAGAGAGCGGGAGATAGAACTATACCTTTCGCTTACTCTCACTACCCTTGTGGTATTTTTTTGGCAATATCTTTGTTCGGTATAACCGTGAATTGACAATTATTATCTTATTTGCAGTATCAATACTCAAGATGGGCTGTTTATAATACTTATTCATATATAACACTCTCCCTCTTACTTTCAATTTTATATTATAGCTATATATATATATATATATATATATATATATATATATATATATATGTTAACATAATTATACTATAAAATATATGATGCATGCAATCTACCGTTTTGCAAGAAATGGCTGTAGCGGTAAGTTGTAGTCGAAATAAATAGATAGTAGATGTCATACAGTAAGTTTAGGTATTTGTAAATATAACATCATCGAAATAATATTTGATTTATGTCTTCGTCTTAAAGTTATTCTCGATTAAACATGTTAGTTTACGAGCCAAATTCTCGTCATTTGCGGGAGGTTTTAATTTTCTGCTTAATCTGAAGAAATCTACGGCTGAGGCTCATCGAATCCTTTCATATACCTATGGCGAGGCCGCTATTAAGGAAAGAAAATACCGAGAGTGATTTCAACGCTTCAAGAACGGTGATTTTCATGTCAATGACCAGCATGGCGGTGAAGGTTTTCGAAGATGCAGAATTGGGGATATTACTTGATCAAGACTCTTGTCAAACATAACAAGAAATGGCAGGATCATTGGGAGCAATGCAACAAGCTATTTAGAAACACCCGAAAGTTATGGGAATGATTCAGACACAAGGAAATTGGGCGCTGTACGAGTTGAAACCGAGAGATGTTGAACGACGTTTGTTTGCTTGTGAATAGCTGTTTACAAGGCAAAGACTGAAGGGATTTTTGCATCGCATTGTGACTGGGAACGAAAAATGCGTTCAAATAAATAGTCCCAACAGTCTGCTTTGAATATATATATGTGCAATCTATATATTATATAGATTACTTTTTGTCACATATATTATACGTTGCTTTTTAGTTATATTTATTATATATAGCTTTAAATTAGTTTTTCTATGTATATATATATATATATATATATATATATATATATATATATATATATATATAAATATGTAATAGCTGTACGTTTTTATTTAAAATAATTCGTCCACTTTAATGGTGAAAAGAAATTTGTTATCACAAAAACTTTACAGATTGATTTGCTTCTTGTATAGGAATGGTCCTCATAAAAAAAGAAATTTGCCTACATCGTTTTCCGATATTGCTTTTTTTCGGACTTTTATAACTGTATAGAAATTACAAGGCAGCAAATTTAGACAGTATAGTTTTCGACCTTCAACGTTTGTGTATCAACACATACTCTCCGTTGGGGTCATTACAGTATTCGTGAATATGAATGTGTATTAAATGAAGAAGTCGCTAGAGAGATGAGAGATAGATATGACAATGTAAATGAACAAATATTTAAAAAACCGTCAATTGAACAAGTTGCAACGAGAATATAAAGAGATAAGAGCAATAGTAACTTAGTAGAACAGTCGACTCAACAAGTCATAACATGCATGGGAAATAAGGTAAGCTGCTAAACGACGGTAGAACTCATTCAAAATGTAGGGGGAAGATGGAGGGTATATAGGCCTTATCGAGAGGGAAATACAATAAAAAAGAAACGAGATCATAGAGAGAGGTGAGTTATTCAGTGTTTAGAGTTCGACTGCAATTCATAGCAACAAGTATTTCGTTCAACGTCAATCGTAGATAATGAAACTGAGTTTTGAAATGACGTTCCCTGGTGCTGAGTCATCTTCTTAACTGATAGCACAGTTAACAGCTGCTGATTTCATTTCGAATTTTAATGAAGATTTCATCATACAATTTATCAATTCATTTGTGTATATTTTTTCTTTTAATTTCACTCGTAAATATTAAAAAATATGTTTAAGAAAATTTTTAAGTAATTTATATTATGTTACAGATGTGTAACGTTCCTATCCCCCTCGGGATAGCCTACGCGGTATCTTCCCAGGGTAGTTTTGAGAGGGGAGGAAGTTTTTCAGGATTGGACGGCGGTTTCAGGAAAATAATATTACACGAACACAGTATATAATTTTTTTATAACAAAAAATATAAATTTATTTACGAAAAAATAAATCAGCTCCTCTATCTACAGGATTCTGAAACAAATCAATATAAACACAAAAAATAATTAATAAAGGTAAACTATAGCTAGATCTATATATTTATTTGTATAAATTTTGCGCTATTTTCCGCAATGCCTCTAATATTCGGCGCTAGTTTCCGCACGAATACCCGGTGTTATTTTCCACGCGGGGATTTAATGAATCGAGACAGGTTGATTTGAAAGGAAAAAAAATATAAGGAACAAACTTAACTCCGCTGGTCTTTTGAGGAGCGCCTCGCAACCAGGATCAAGAGTTAAGGGGAGAATTTCTGGTCTGGATAAGTAAACTGCTGGTCTTTTGAGGAGCGCCTCGCAACCAGGATCACGTTTACTTCGGAAAGGTAAATTATTAACCGTCTGTCTTTTGAGGAGCGCCTCGCAACAGAGATCAAGTTAATAATTTCGGAAAGGAAAAAAAGTCAGGATTAAATCGAGCTCTGGAAAAGGTATTAGCTCCGGGAGGAGTTCGTGTGAAACAACTTCGGGGCAGTTGGTTCACCGGGCGAACTGCCGATTTTGCCTTTTGCGGGCCTTTTTATAGCAAAATAATCGGATAATTCCGTCGCCGCTCGTTTAATTTCGGACGAGGCGCCGAATTATAATAATTATATTAATAATAACAATAATTATAATAATAACAATAGTAATCAATAATAATTATAATATTCAATAATAATTATAACAATTATTATTTTGTATTTCGTTATTATTAGCAGCCTGTGTGCTGCGCACAATAATAATACACATATACACAAGCTTAAATATTTATATACATATATTTATACATTATGTGTACATTAAATTATTTGTTTTAAGTAATTTAATTAAATACAGCGGGTGCATTCGTTTTTGGACACCCGTTGTATATGCTGGTATTCGCGCGTTCGCTACATTGGTTGCGGCTCAGGCTGCTCAGTGAGAGCGTGTAATAGTGTGCGTGCGGCATGTATTAGAGGGGATAGCGGCCGCCGGTCTAATACATTGAACGCGCGTTCTCTTGCCGCGCGCAGTGTATCCCCTCTACGGCATACGCTGTACTTAACTTAGTGGTAGAGAGAGAGACTAGATATCGCGTTCTCTCTCTACTTGTTCGAGTTTCGGCAGTTGCGACGACTACCTTCTTCAGTAGTCGTCGCGACCTTTGCCCGGTTTTCGGTGTTTATTTGGTATATACGCGAGTCTTAATTTAATAATTATAGAAATAATATGTTTAATATATTATTTCTAATAATATTCGATATTCTTTCTTGTAAATTTATACATCTAATTCCCTGTATGTATTGTAAAATACATCCACCAAATTAGATGTAATACTATCTCAAATTTTAACGTGTAACATGAGTCCTTTGTTCGAAGTAAATTTGCGCGGCCATGTTTTTGGCCGTCGCATCTCCCTCTTTTTTCGGGAGCGCGGCGCGTGTGCATAGTGTATAATTTTTTATCTTGTAAAATATAGAAGAGCAGGATCTCTTTACAACAAGAAAAAATATCATTATAGTTTCGCAAATACACGGTGTGCGAATTTCCTTGATAGTGTTACAATGTAATATATATACATATACATACATACATATATATATATATATATATATATATATATATATATATATATATACGTATATATATATAGTGAAGTGCGGGATATCGAACTAATTTTATTTCGTACATATTATTATACAAAATTTATAAGTTTGTACTGTTCGTAAAATTTAATCCTTTATATTAAATACCCCACACCTAGCACCAAATCATTTTTAAACATTAAAATTTAAACTTAAATGATATAATCTATAAATTTAATAAAATATTTATATATTTCTTTCCTTACAGTTTTACTCGCTGTCGATGCTAGGATTTTCGGAGTCGGTGGCGGTGTAGATTCCTTCGTCTTCCAATCTAGCGGCGACTCTTCTGGCTGCTCTACGATGCAGTCGCCTGTTTTCTCGGCGACGTTCCTGGGCTGCTGGACTTCTTTGGTTCCATAGAACGCGAAATCCGATCTTGTTGATTTCCGCCATACCAAAAATGATGTCCACGGGCTGGTCTGGGACTATGGCGAAATTACTTATTCTGGTTTTCTCTTTGCAGGTGTATTCCACCTCCAGCGTATATGTAGACACAATGTTGACAGGATCAATAGTGTATAACGGGTCCCGGTTAAGATGGAGAACCGCTTCCCCGTATACACGCCGAGCACCACGTCGCTCAAGTATCCTGCCGATTTCTGCTGACGCCGTGGTCATCAGTGTCCCAGTGTTAATTAGTGCATGGAATGGCAGTCCATAACACTTGATAGGAACACTGAGTTCCAGGAATTGACGGCAGAGTTCTTGTTCGACGGGGTGTTGCATTTTGACTATACTCTTGGGCTTCTGGTCGGCCCTTATATAGTGAGTTCACGGTGGTATCTTATCTAGATTGTTATATCTTTTACGAAGATCCTTAATATGAATATGTTTAATAATTTGACCTTTATTATCTTTCAGGTCGTATATAACTGGCGATACCTTCCTGAAAATAGTATACGGACCCAGATATTTTGGAGCTAGTTTTGCGTTAAACGCGTCTAATTTATTAGATAATTCGTGTGAACGTTTATATACATAATCGCCGATTTCCGGGTTCCATTTTCGACGGTTTTGATCATAGTAATGTTTTTGTTTTTGGAAGCTCCGAGCTAATTGACTTTGTACAAGTTCTATTGTCTCTTGTATTTTTTTTATCCGATTCTCGGCTGTAATATTACAAGTTTGACCAAATTTTTGGACAAGAGACCCGGGTGCTCTTAATTCTCTTCCAAAATTTATGTAAGCGGGTGTAAATCCCGTTGTTTCGGATGTAGCGGTATTATATGCGAATTGTAGCTCGAGTAAATAGCAATCCCATGTTCGATGATTTTTCTCTATGTATTGAGAAATCATGGTTTTTATTACTTTATTTGCTCGCTCTACTGGATTACACTGCGGCGTATACGGTGGTGTTTTTCTGTGAGTTATTCCAGATTTTGATAGCATTTCCGTAAATTCTTTTGACACGAATTGTCGTCCATTATCGGAAATTATAAATTTCGGGCATCCAAAACGTAGAATGACTTGCTGTTTAACTGCCAGCGTTATAGCTTCGGCAGTCGCTTTTCGTAAGGGTTTTAATTCTACCCACTTTGTTAATTTATCCTGCATGACTAACAGCCAGGTGTTCAATCTTGACGATCTTGGGAGTGGTCCTATAAGATCAATGGCCACGATATCCCAAGGCTGTTCGACTAACGTCGCATGCAATTTTCCAGCCGGTGATTGTTGTTGAGATTTAAATTGACGACAATTCTCGCAGTTTCTTACATAGTTTGTAGTCATCCGGAGCATTCCAGGCCAGTAATAACTTTTGGATATCTTCACCAGAGTTTTCGAAATTCCTAGATGACCGGCAGTAGGATCGTTATGTACTTCGTTTAGTACTCTATGTTGCTCGGATTTCGGTACACAGATCTTCCATTGCAAATTTTCACTCGTATCATTGAAGTCTAATGTGTGTAAAATATGCTTATATAATCTGCCATTAATGATACAAAAATCGGGGTAGTTTTCAGGATCACTCTCCACATTTTTGTATATTTTTTCGTACCAATCTGCTATTTTAATTGTAGTTGCTTCGACGGCTAGCGGCTGTCGAGATAGAGTATCGGCTAATAAATTATCTTTACCAGGACGATATTTAATTTCGAAATCGTACTGGCTTAATTCAAGTGCCCAGCGGGCTAATCGACCGGAAGGATTCTCTATGTTATTAAGCCATTTCAGTGATTGATGGTCGGTGAGTACAATAAAATGATATCCTTCAAGATAATCTCGAAATTTCCACACACCCCATTTAATTGCTAGACATTCTAGCTCAGTGGCGGAATAGTTTTTTTCGGCTGGGGAGAGTGTTCGACTTGCAAAGGCGATGACTCGTTCGTTGTTCTCATATGCTTGAGTAAGCGCAGCTCCCAATCCTTCTTTACTGGCATCCGTTTGCAGGATAAACGGACGGCTCCAGTCTGGACAGGAAAGGATGGGTGCGTTTGTGAGAAGCTGCTTGATTTTGTCAAATGCATCTTGCTCGGTTTCTCCCCAGGTCCACTTAGCTTTTTTTCTAGTAAGTCGATGTAGTGGTGCGGCAACATTCGAGATATCTTTAAGAAATCGTCTGTACCATGATATTAGACCCATAAATCGCTGAATTTCTTTCATGTTTTTCGGTGGTGCTAAATTTAGTACAGCAGCCACCTTTTCCGGATCGGTTTGTAAACCGTTTTTGTCTACAATATGTCCTAAATATTTTAGACTTGAGCGGGCGAAATGGCATTTATCCGGATTAGGTTTTAATTTCGCTATTCTTAATCGGTTGAAAACTTCTTTTAATTTTTGTAGATGTTCCTCAAACGTAGACGAGACTACTACGATGTCGTCTAGATATGCGAAAGCATGCGGAGCCATTTCTGGAGTAATCACTCTGTCTAAGAGTCGTTGGAAGGTAGCCGGTGCTGAGTGTAAGCTAAACGGCATTACATTGAATTCATATAGGCCTTTTCCGGCGACGGTGAAGGCAGTGACAGGACGGCTTTCCGGTGTTAGAGCTACTTGCCAATATCCATTTTTCAAATCTAATGTGGATAGATATCGGGCTCCTCTTAGCTTGTCTAGTGTCGCATTAATTTGTGGAAGAGGATAAGCGTCTTTTTTTGTAACTTATGTACTTTTCTGAAGTCCACACAGAATCGTGCTTTTCCGTCCTTCTTTTTTACAATAACGACTGGTGAACTCCACGGACTGTTTGACGGTTGAATTACGTTTTCGTTTAGGCATTTTATCAACTTCCTGATTGATGATTTCTTGCATGGCCGGATTTCTTGGCCGATATTTCTGTTTAATAGGTGTTTTTTCTTCCACGACGATTTCGTGTTGCAGGAGAGCGGAGTAGGACCTTTGATAAAGTTAAATTTATCCATCTCTGTTTTTAAAAATTTTTCTAATATCTCTGACGTTCGGTGGGATTTAAATTCTGTAGTCCGTACGGTGTATCAATTGTACATACCTGATGTATTTGATTGTTTACTGATTTATTTATTTCACAGTTGTTTATATTATACGGATTTCAAGTTTTTTAGAGTATCCATACCTAAGAGCATAGGATGGCTCAATCCATTCATTACTAAAATTTTTGTTGGAATCTTTTTCCTTGTACATATATTGGTCCATAAATATTTCTTCCAAGCTTATTTCTGAGCCATTTGCCAAGACTGCAATTCGATTACTTGGCTCAGTATGCCATCCGAATTTCATACGATTTCACTCAATTGTTCACTCACATAGGAACTTACAGATCCCGTATCCAAAAGGGCTGACACTTCGTAATCGCCAATCATTACTTTTACAAAATGTCTGTTGTCAGTTTCTATTTCTAATTGTTGTTGTTGGGCCGAGCTAGGTTCGGTGTGGGCTCGGCCCTCCTGGCGTTTCCCGACGGGTGGCACTTGCAATCACGAGTGTATACATTATCACGACCACAATATGAACAAAAGATCTTTTGCTGGTTTGTGCACTTAAAACGATCGTGGCCCGTTTGTTTGCACTTCCAGCAACACTTAGTTCGGTCGTATACTGAAGCAATTTTATTGTTAAAATTATTTACTCGGATCTCCGGTTTTCTTGTTTTATATTCTGGTGTGGAGGTGTGATTTTTCGTAATTTTCTGTCTTTCACACTGTTTTTTGGTTTCCAGATACTCTTCTACTTGTTGAACGATATCTGACGTTGTTTTGACGTCATCACGACGAATATGTAATCTATATTCGGCGAGCATATTGTAGTACATTGTTTCGGTTTTCTGTTCCTCCGAAAAACCTCCTCGACGTCTCATTAGTGTAATTAATGAATTATCGAATGCACGGATGTCTTCATTAGGTTCTTGTACACGATTATGGATCTGTCGATCAAGATTTCGACGTTCGCTAGGTGACAAGTAGAATTTTCTCAACCCTTCTTCTAATTCCGAGAACGTTTTAAAATTTGAGGCATAATTTCTATGCCATAATTGTGCATCACCTCGCAATAGTTCCGGGAATCCATTCAAAATTTGTTGTTCGGATAAATTATATGCTCTTTTCAACTCATGGATCCTTTCGAGGAAAGAGTGTAGGTTTTTGCCATCAAAGTGACAATTCCACTTTCTCATTTGGTCCATCACTTTGGCGTTTTCTTGTGCAGCCGACGGTTGTTGCACGTATACAGTAGCAGGCGGAGTGCTAAAAGGTGTGTTCGCAGCTTGGTGTGCCACGACTGGACTGGAC